>JADBJO010001215.1:0-20000 GCA_016801955.1 Conus betulinus | reverse complement strand
GCATGTGTGTGTGTGTGTGTGTGTGTGTGTGTGTGTGTGTGTGTGTGTGTGTGTGAGTGTGTGTGCATTCGTTCATGCATGCATGCATGCACTTGTGTGTGTTGATTGTTTGCATGCATGTAAGCACACGTGTTGTGTGTGTGTGTGTGTGTGTGTGTGTGTGTGTGTGTGTGTGTGTGTGTGTGCACCCGCGCGTACATCATCGTATGCACTGTGATTGTACGTGTCGTTGTATTTTCTGTGTGTTTTGTGCATTTTAGTGTGTGAATGTGCAAAAAAATTAAAGTGAATTCCGATTTGTTTCAAATTTGACCACCATATATATATATATATCAAAGATAGTTCCTCAGAACAGCATCATCCATGCACTATCAAATACTTCCCACAATATGTGCATTCACAGAGCATAAACCTGTCGATCGTCTAACATTTGATACCTTGAATCTGCTGTAGGCTTATGATCTGGTCTCTACGCACTTTAGGACTAACTGATAAAATCATAAAAATTTAGCAGACGACCCAAGTACAGTTGAGTTCACAGTGGTCAGTCACGACCGGAAGTCATACAGCGTGTGAAAAGTCTACGCAAGCGCATAATACATTTATGGAGCTATGTACTTCCGATCATGGCGCGAACCTTGAAAGTAGACGAAGAGATAGAATCAAAACATTGAAAGGGGAACAGAAAAGTCCAAGGTGAGGAAAACCTTTGTACACATGCAAATGGTATCTATGAAAAATTCTAGGTTATTTCTAGATCAGTGGCATAAACCTGCTCTGTAGAAGCGAAGAGAAAATAATCGCTGATCCGGATTTAGGCGTAGTTTACAACTAATGTTAGTGAATTTTACCGTTACTCAAATGTAAAACGTCCAGGAGTAAATCGCTAAATGGTTAAACCACTGATTTAACACAAATTCAGTCTTCTGTTGCTGACTGGATGGTGAAAGTTATGACTGCCATATGCAGTAATCTTTTTGATTTGTGATTAAACATGAAGTCTGAAGATTTTGGTAAAGCGAGTCCGTGTGTGTTGAACATCGTTCAACTTCAAGTCTGGCTGTCGTCACTTTTCTGCTGAATATGATGCCAAGTAAAGGCTTGTGATCTGTAATGACAGTAAAGTTTGCCACCAAAGAGATACAGGTGGAAATGTTCAGCTCTGTAGACCACGGCGAGCATTTCTCTGTCAGTCTACAAGTATCTCTTCTCAACGTCCGTCATTGCTCAGTTTGCGTAGCAAGTTACCTTTCCTTCTTGAATCAGTATGGCCCGAAAACCAGCAGGGCTTGCGTCAACCAGAAATTCAGTTGCTTTGTTCTGTTCAAAGTATGACATGACATTGGCATTTGTGAGGGTTTGTTTCAGTTGCTCAAATGCTTGCTGCCCTGACTGTCCCCATTTCCAAACAGCATCTTTCTTTGCGAGGTTTCTCAAAGGTTCAGTGAAAGTTGGGTACTGAGGAATGTAACGCGAAATACACTCATGATAGTTGATACTAGGTTATGCCAAGGAATGATCTGATCTCGCAGATGTTTCTTGGTAGCTTTCTAGGATTGTTTTTAATATCTCTGGGTCTGGAAATGCCTTTCCTTTCAAAAACATGACCATAGAGTGTCAGTTCGTTGACAGAGATGAGACACTTTTCTTTTTTAAGTTTTGCACCACTGTCTTGTAGCTTTTCCAATGTTCTTTGTAAACTTCTCATGCTCTTTTTGCTTCTTTCCATAAACGATGATGTCGTCGTTGGGGTTTTTGGCTCCAGGAATGCCTGCCAGCAGCAGTTTGATATTGCATTCTGAAAATTTCTGCTGTGGATTTCACTCCAAAAAATAATCTTTTGTATCACCAAAGACCTTTGGGAATGGGGAATGTTATTATGTATTGACTTTCTTGGCCAAGTTCAAGCTGCTGATATACGCTAGAAAAGTCTAATTTGCTGAAGACTGTCAATCCATTAGATCAGCGATGAGATATAATGCATAGTTTGCATTGGGTGTTTTTTCTCTTTTGTTTGCTTCTCTCATGTGCACACGGCCAGTTTTCAATGGAACTATCAGAGTTAGGCGCACAAAAGGTATAGGACCTTCCACTTTCTCAATTATATCACCTTGCTCAAGGCATTTGAGTTGTCATTTCACATCTTTTTTCGAACATGAAAAGGAATTTGACGGCAAGTTGCTTGACAGTCTGAGTTTCAGAATCAGTATGCAGCTTGATTTGTATATCTTTTATTTTTACCACTTGTCCATCATCAAACAAAAGTTTGAATATGCCGCACCTGTCTGGGACCCCTATACTGCCAAGAACATAAATAATCTAGAAAAAGTCCAGCATCGTGCAGCTCGATGGGTCGTGAATCGCCACTGTCACACCTCTAGTATCGACTCCATGCTGACACACCTTTAGTGGTCCACTTAACAGACAGAAGAAGAGAGCAACAACGCTGACCACTTCTACAAATACTACCGAGAACAGGTCAACATCAACACCCCTTTCAGGCCTACACCAAACACCCCAGCAAGGTCTACAAGACATTCACATGGGGAGATGTATCTCCTTCCTGCCTGTAAAACAAACTACAGGAAGTTTTCCTTCTTCCTGAGGACTGTCAGGAACTGGAACAGCCTGCCTTACATTTTACAAGTTACAAGGTTATCTCCTTACCCTTGGTAGAGTGCTTCAAGTCCCGAATCTGACCAGCCAGCGCCCCCCCCCCCCCCCCCCCACACACACACACACACCCTTTCCTACCCTCTGCTCCCACCACCACCTCCACCACCACATCCCACCCAGATTGTGCAAACCCCCAGTTTTATACACATCAGAACCATCAAAAGGATGATGGCAGATGTTCATAGAAAGAAGAAGAACTGATCTAGCATATTTGTAGCATGCATCTTTGAAGAGAAAGTAAAGTGGATGATGTTGAGTGCTTGAGCTGTTTCACTACTCAGAAAGTTGCTGCTTTGATCTGGTGTGTCCATAACATAGAATTTTGCTTGAGCATGTCATCCTTTGTATGTAATAGTGGTATGTAGGAAGCCTTTGACTGGAAGGCTTCAGCTGGGTTCTTTCGATCCATACACAAATTGTGGGACCTGGTCCTCGCAAGTCAGGGGCAGACTCAAATTTCATGCACAACAGTGGCTCCACTTGCAAAGCGAGACGACTGCAGGTGGAAATCTAAACAAATCTTAAAATGAATAAAATAAATGTTAGTAAACCACCAGGAGAAACTCGGACAAACGAGTCACAAGACAAAACGCGATGCGTTTCATCCTCTTAGGTCTTCTTCAGGCGAGACTCAAACAAATAGGACAATGAAAATGAATGAGTTTGTCACTTAGCTTGATCTCTTCCGCGCAAGGTAGGCGTTGAATGAAAAAAAACAAGTGGCTCCAGTGTTGATGATGAACTCCGTTGATGTATCATAGAGGTATGCATTAACCCTCAGTGTTTTTTACTTTCTTTAATTCACTGTTTAAGGTACAAGCAGCTTCATCACTTGATGGCTCGGTTTCTCACTCCTAAATGTTGAGTTACCTAACGTTTTGAGATGATCTGCACACTTTTGCAAAATGTCCAGTCTGACATTTTCTGCATTCTTTTTCTTTAGCTGGACATTGTCTTTATGCGAGAAGCTTTCACCACAGATACGGCACATGACATACTCTATCCCTGATTGTAAATGTATGGTGGGTGGCTTCATCTGTATGACCTTTGACCACGGAATGATTGATTGCGATACTGAGGATTGTCAGGAAGTAATGGGGATTTGTTGGTGTTCCTCTGTTTTTGCTGGAAACATGGAGAGCATTGACTGAACTTGCATTTGAACTCATGTTTTTTCTCCTCCTTTCTGATGCCCTAATTTCCATGAGTTCAATGGCATGAGCTTCGTCAAGCAGTTTTGACAGGGTCATGTCATGGCAGAATGCATTCTTTTAGTTTTACATTTTGAGGACCTACAACCATGCAAAAGTTGAGACAGAAATTCTCTCTCTTTGTTGTTGCCAAAGTCACCCGAACTAGCAAGAGAATGTTTTAAAAGAGTCCGTAGACTCCCCATCATTCTGCATTTCTTGTTGAAACCTCAATGTTTTGTAGGCTGCATTTTTCGTGTGAGTGAAATAGTTTTCAAGAAGTTTTGGCTTTGTCATGATCATCTGCTCCCCTGTCTTCTTCTGTGAAGCTGTCAAAAATACTGTCGTCTCCTATGTAATGTAACAGAAAAGCTTTGTTTTGTTCATTGTTTGTAATATCAGTCCTCACAACATGTTTTCAAAGTTTGCAACCCATTTTGACCATCTAACCAAAACTGATTATTCATCTTCGTATACAGAAAACTTCGTGAAACTCATTAACAAAACCATGATGATAATGAAAATAAAAGTAGGTAACGGACTTGTGCTTCAATCCATGACATTTCAATGTTAATCATGGCTGGGTATTGATCCCATTGTTGTCGACATTCTTGTTGACCATATTTTTGTTGGATAACAACATACAGCTCATGTAAGATTTAAAACTGTTTTATTAAACTAGAAACAAACACTGGGTTTCATGGGCAGCAAACATTGGACCACACACATATTCATGACGTGATGTAAGTGATGTAAACATCACATGATTAAAAGGGAAGATCATGCAGATAATAGTTTATTTGTTTACTTTCGATATAACACTGCAAAATTAATTATGCGCCATCAAAACCCGAGCAGGGAGGTAATTTTCATGTGATCTCCAAGTCCAGTAGTCTTTCGATAAATGACAAAAAGTGGAATCGTTTGCCACAAGAGTTTCGCAGATAGCAGCTCTTGAAATGTGAACACTAAGGGTTTTGTTTGTTTTTTTTCTTTTTTTTTTTTTTTTTTTTTTTTTTTTTTTTTTTTTTTACCAAGGGTATAGGTCTGTTCATTAAAGTATAAACAGAGAAAAACCAAACCCTTGAAATTCTAAGGGGTCCACAGAATGGTCATATTTTGTGAATAACACAGCAGAGAATTATACAGATGTGACATCAGTGATGTGTTTTTCCTGTAGAAAAAAGACGTCTTTACAACATCTGCAGGAATCAAGATCAAAACAAGTGGGATTAAGGAGTCAAAGAAGATGATGACAAAGATATCTTCATAATCATTAGACAACTTTCAGGTATGCACCCAAGTGAACCACAGCATTCAAGACCAAAAGACAGTTGGTCAGCTTAAATTTTCATTGTGGTAATCCACATACACTCACTAATTTCAGAGTGGACAGGGGTGCTGTTCAAAGTCATCAGAGAGTTATGGGCTGAACATTTTTTTTTCAAAAGTTGACCAAAATAAACAAGATTTTAAATATTCACAAGGAAACATGGTTACAAATGTTGGACACGGTCCAGACAGCACTCCAGAAGAAGAAAAATAAGATAACTGCGAAACAATTTATGCACTGAAGAGAGAACCACATGAGCTTCTTGACAATTCAACGCATCCAAGCTGTCTCAGAAAAATGTCTGCCACAGTGCCAGACTACACAACAACAAAAAACCAAACACACAAAATCAAGAAAACTTTGATTGTTCATGAACACATGTTGCAGTTTGAAACCTGTATGCATCTTCACGTTTCACAAAATTGCACATCCATTTATCCTCTAGGTGCAAGAAAGAACTTGATAAAAATGCATGCTGGGGAGAGTGATCTGACCTGTTTCAGAATGGGCAGATTGCTTCTCACAAATTGTTGAACCAAGTGGTGCGTCAAAATATGCTGTGATGACTTGACACAACAAATCACTTCAACAAGAACCATATCCCATGCACTCATTTGACTGGTCTTGAGAAACTGGGGAATTCATTAATTTTTCACTAAACTTGATGCAAAAAGTAGATTTTGTTACAACCCACCTTCAATCTTGCTAACTCAGTTTGCTTTGAGAAATATTGCTTATTGCTTCAGCAACATTCTTTCTGCATCAGTCCCACGAGTGAGATCATTCAGTAAAATATGTCTGAAATCATCAATAGAAAAGGGGTGTACGCCACATAAAGTATAACCTCACCCATGCTGCTGACCAAGGAAAGCACACAAGCTGCTGTTAGTGACCTACTCAAAGAAGCCCTTCAACATTTCTAAGACAGTATTGATTTAACAAAATGTACAAGCTCACCAAATTGTTCACGATTAAATTTCTAGGCCATATTACCAATGCTACCAACATTTATGCTAATCCTGACAAAATGACAAAATAAAGGCTATCAGTGTTTCAGATCTGCCTCAGAGCAAAATTTATTCATACCTTTTTTCAGGAAAACGAGAGAGCAATCGTCTTTCCAGCAAGAATATTCAGGGCTACAGATTAAACTGAAATGATTTTTTTTGTTCTGTAAATTTCATCAGTTTTGCTTGCTTTATAATCAAGAGCATTTTCACTCGCAGACCAGTTTGTCTTTGCAAACAAAGTAGAAGCTTTAAAACTAACTTTAGGATAGCATACTTTCATGGTGGTGGATAAAGTTGTGTGCTGCAAAGAAACCAAGGCCAGACTGTTTTCACTGAGCATATGTTTGAGTCTGTTAATGACTTATGTACTGACAGTTTTGTGGATTAAAAAATACACACACACAATCTTGCAGGTCTGATAGTGTCTGTTATTCTGTTTGAATTGCAAAACTCAACAGCTTAGTATTAGAAGTTGCTGTGACCTCTTAGTGTAATATGTATTTTTACCCTCTTCATGATTTTCCTCTGTGATTTTTTCAGTTCCAAAGAGTATCATACGCCCATAATTCTTGATGATCTAAAACGGTAAGTTATCAAGAAAGTCTTACCCCCCAAGACAGTTGCAAACTGGCAAGGGCATGGTCAACCAAATGGTGAAGTTGGCTTCCAGTTCAGTATATAGCAGAACTGAACACATGAGTATGGTAATTGCATTACAGTCCCAAGCACAAGACAATGAATCATGGCAGGTGACATTTCTGGTTCAGGTATTGGTGCAGTCTGTCAAGTACGGAGTGATTGAGCAAGTCAGCCAGTCAGCTTTATTTCGAGATCAATCAGTGTTGTTGAGAAAATTGATGCAACCATTCAAAAGTAAATATTCTCAGCAAGCGGGGCATCAGAAAGATGAATTAATTTCATTAGGGCTTACTGAACTACCGTACTAGTTGAAGCTGGTCCTTTACATGTGTGGGAGTCTTAAGCATGTAATACTGAATTCAGTATAGCATCAAAACAAACACGCACACAGACAAAAACATATACATACTCCAGGAACTAGGTAAAATGGAAAAGGAAAACCGAAACATGGAAACCTGTTAAGATTAATGTTTCAGTTTAGTTGCTGAAGTGTCTGGATTCTTGTTCAAAACTCTCATGTCCAGAAACTTGCATTATCAATCTTAAAACTGCCAGCTGTTCTGTTTCTTGCATCAGTTTTTTAAATATATATAAAGTTTTGGATCAAAAGTAATGAAAATGTATGAGTTTTCAACTTTCCTTAAAAAAATCTGTCTACAGAAGGGTATTCCAGATTCCCTAGCTAGTACTACCACTTTTCAGTATGTCTAGAAATACTTCCACACATCCATGCCTTTGTACGTACTGTTATGTGTGACACCTTTGTACTTCTTTTTACATGACCTAGTAGAGATAGCTTTTTTTTTTCTGTTTGACCTAGCAGAGATAGTTGTGTTATAGTCTGATCTAGTTTTATGATGTATGACCTAGTACAGTAGCAGAGTGTTATAGTCTTGTTCTAGTTTTATGATACATGACCCAGCACAGTAGCAGAGATGATATGTGTGATAGTCTTGTTCAATTTTATGACCTTGCAGAGATGGATGATATTCTCTCTTGTTTTTTGTTTGTTTTTTTTTTTTTTTTTTGTTTGTTTTTTTTTTGTTTACCCTTACAAAGATACTGATGATGTATCATCTTGTTTTTGAGATTTATGTGACCCTTGTAGAGACCGGCATTGTTTCAAATTCTTGTTCTATTTGTATGACCCTTGTAGAGATGCGTTCCATCATATTCTATTTATAAGACCCCTAGACAAGTTACACAGTTACTCATGACCCTTATCCTTGTTCTGTTGTATGACTTATACCCATGGTGGTGTTGGTGTTCCGTGTTTGAAATTGTATAGTCCATGCAGAGATACTAATTGTGTTCTATCTTGTGTTCTGTTTGTGTGACGTGGATTGATGGTCCATTTTGCATTTTGTCTTTTATGCACAGGAGATGCATACTGATGCATTACATGCCTTGGACTGTTCCTGTCAAGCAGCTTTCATTTAGTAGCTTTGTGTATTTGTCAATGACACAAATATATGACTTACACAGAATATACATTTACAAAACACTGCATGATAAACAGATATACATGATTAAAAGTTTGTGTGTGTGCATCGCGCGCGTGTGTGTGTGTGTGTGTGTGTGTGTGTGTGTGTGTGTGTGTGTGTGTGTGTTTTGTTAAATATTTTCATCAACCTAACTAACATCAATCCACCTGTGCTTTTGTGTTTTGTCTCAAAGCAGCGCATTGAAGAATGCTATTGGAAGAACAGAGACGGTCATGGACACTTTTTGTGTCTTTATTGTTAGAGCAGAGCTGAGAGACACAGACTAGCGAATAGCCCCAACATTATGTTTATTGCTAGAGAGGAACTATAACCGAGCTCAGATTACCATATGGGCCACAACATGACATTTACAGCAGGGTAAGGGGGATGAATATAGTCGATGATGACTCGGGGGGAAAGCGGGCAGAGATTACCATTTCTGCTTCATCATGCACAGCCTGCAGTGCACGGGGCTGACACAGATTCACTGGTGTGTAACTGTTCAGCGATTGCATCTGTTCAACAAGAAAAACTGTGTGGAGAGTTAGTTTTTGCTGTCAGGTGCTGGTGTGTCTGTGCTAATGTAGATGTAGACATGGAGTTTGTGAGTGAGAGCAAGAGGCTTTAGCAACCATTTCAATCTTGTGATGGTTATGGATTGAAGGTCTTCTTGGGGATGGACACAGCATGTGATTTTTTTTCTCTTTTTTTTTTTTTTCAATCAGAATTCACCTCGGACATCTCTTTCTAGTTTAGTAGTTGTGGAGTGCGCAGCTTTCTGACACTGGTTATCAAAAGAATTGTTTCTTTTTATCAGGATTGTTTAAACTTCTCAAGAGAGGTTCAGGTATAGTTTGCCTTTGGCTTATGTGCTTAAAAGTTCTTGTGCTTCCATGGCAGATGGAATTTAGAGTGAAACATGCAATGATGTAAGAACAACAAATACACACACATGCACACACGCATACGCACGCACACACACATACACACACACACACACACATGCACACACACACACACACACACACACACACACATAGAGACACTTTATTATTGTATACAAAATTGATTTTATTATTGTGTACAAGATTGAAATATGAAAAAGGTGTTCGTAACAAGAAGTCACTTTGGCCCCACTTTTCTCATTGCATCTCATCTTAAAAAGAGGGCATGAAATGCCCGAGTTGGAATCCAGTATGTACACAAGGACTTATTGGGGATATAGTCACATGGCAGAAGAAGCTGAAGGATCTCTTCCCCGTTGGTTGATGCCACTGTTTCACGTAGGCCCTCTGGTTAGTTGGCTGTCCACTTGGCTACATGTTTGCATGAACTCATGTTCCTGTGCTGGGCCAGTTTCTTGTTGGCAATAGGTTCCAGTGTTTTTCTCCTGGGTGAGTCGGAGAAATATGTCTCCAGATCTCAGTATTTGGGCGATAAGCATTCCCATCTCTGGCACACACCTGCGGTTTAGTTTTGCAGACTGTGAAAGACTGTTACCAGTTTGAAAGCCTATGGTGAGAGTCTGAATCTGGAGCTTGTTCTCTCCTTTGATGGTGTCCATTTTGCATTTTGTCTTTTATGCACAGGAGATGCATACTGATGCATTACATGCCTTGGACTGTTCCTGTCAAGCAGCTTTCATTTAGTAGCTTTGTGTATTTGTCAATGACACAAATATATGACTTACACAGAATATACATTTACAAAAACACTGCATGATAACAGATATACATGATTAAAAGTTTGTGTGTGTGCATCGCGCGCGCGTGTGTGTGTGTGTGTGTGTGTGTGTGTGTGTGTGTGTGTGTGTGTGTGTGTGTTTTGTTAAATATTTTCATCAACCTAACTAACATCAATCCACCTGTGCTTTTGTGTTTTGTCTCAAAGCAGCGCATTGAAGAATGCTATTGGAAGAACAGAGACGGTCATGGACACTTTTTGTGTCTTTATTGTTAGAGCAGAGCTGAGAGACACAGACTAGCGAATAGCCCCAACATTATGTTTATTGCTAGAGAGGAACTATAACCGAGCTCAGATTACCATATGGGCCACAACATGACATTTACAGCAGGGTAAGGGGGATGAAATAGTTCGATGATGACTCGGGGGGAAAGCGGGCAGAGATTACCATTTCTGCTTCATCATGCACAGCCTGCAGTGCACGGGGCTGACACAGATTCACTGGTGTGTAACTGTTCAGCGATTGCATCTGTTTCACACAAGAAAAACTGTGTGGAGAGTTAGTTTGCTGTCAGGTGCTGCTGTGTGTCTGTGCTAATGTAGATGTAGACATGGAGTTTGTGAGAGCAAGAGGCTTTAGCAACCATTTTCAATCTTGTGATGGTTATGGATTGAAGGTCTTCTTGGGAATGGACACAGCATGTGATTTTTTTTTCTCTTTTTTTTTTTTCAATCAGAATTCACCTCGGACATCTCTTTCTAGTTTAGTAGTTGTGGAGTGCGCAGCTTTCTGACACTGGTTATCAAAAGAATTGTTTCTTTTTATCAGGATTGTTTTTAAACTTCTCAAGAGAGGTTCAGGTATAGTTTGCCTTTGGCTTATGTGCTTAAAAGTTCTTGTGCTTCCATGGCAGATGGAATTTAGAGTGAAACATGCAATGATGTAAGAACAACAAATACACACACATGCACACACGCATACGCACGCACACACACACACACACACACACACACACACACATGCACACACACACACACACACACACACACACACACATAGAGACACTTTATTATTGTATACAAAATTGATTTTATTATTGTGTACAAGATTGAAATATGAAAAAGGTGTTCGTAACAAGAAGTCACTTTGGCCCCACTTTTCTCATTGCATCTCATCTTAAAAAGAGGGCATGAAATGCCCGAGTTGGAATCCAGTATGTACACAAGGACTTATTGGGGATATAGTCACATGGCAGAAGAAGCTGAAGGATCTCTTCCCCGTTGGTTGATGCCACTGTTTCACGTAGGCCCTCTGGTTAGTTGGCTGTCCACTTGGCTACATGTTTGCATGAACTCATGTTCCTGTGCTGGGCCAGTTTCTTGTTGGCAATAGGTTCCAGTGTTTTTCTCCTGGGTGAGTCGGAGAAATATGTCTCCAGATCTCAGTATTTGGGCGATAAGCATTCCCATCTCTGGCACACACCTGCGGTTTAGTTTTGCAGACTGTGAAAGACTGTTACCAGTTTGAAAGCCTATGGTGAGAGTCTGAATCTGGAGCTTTTTCTCTCCTATCAGAGAACTTTTGCTAACGACGATGTTTCTTGGAGCTGTGTGAGTGACAGGTTGTCAGAGAAACATGATGACCCATCAGACTTATCAAGGAACAGGGCTTGAGTCATCTGAAACAAAAAAAAAAAACCTAGAGTTTTCAACATCTTCAGGGTGATAAGTTCAGCTCTTGCAAAACACCAGAGTTGGCCAGTGTACATAAAATTTGCTTACTGTGTGGGTAGAAACCTACAGCTTTTTCCAAGCATGTGTGAAATTATACAGCCCTTCTAATAAGTTGCACTTCAGACATACACAGCAACAAAACATTCAACCATTTCATGGGATTCACATAACAGACAGGATGGGAAAGAGCTGTTGCTGCAACCTTAGTGGGACACAAGATTGAATGGGGATGGAAGCCAGGTAGTGTGCCGCAGTAGAGTTGTGTCTTATCATATTGGCGTGTGGGCCAGACAGATGTTTGGGGGGGGGGGGGGGGGATTGAGAGGGAAGAGAGGGGGTGGGGGTGAAGACTGGTGCAGGAAAATGATGTTAAAACAGACAAGACGTTAGGAAGAAAGAGAGAGGATGGACGGGAACTGTTGGGAGATGGATGTCAGCTTGTGACACATCTTAACTTTTCCTGTATATCACCTAAAATTTCTGTGAGCAGTACATCATGGGTAAACAATAACCTACAATTTATGTAAAGGGACAGTGATGTGGGTGTACAGTAACCTCTGGTATCTTTAAACAATAGCATAATACATGGTGGGTGTGCTGTAACACACATCAGTGTGTAAGAAACTGCAAGTGATCCTTTAACCTAGCATGCACATGTTTGATTCATGCTGAGCACAAGAGCACAAGTAGTGTTGAACATTCATTTAACAGCATTACATTGTCAGTCATTTGTGGTTGTGAGATGTCTCTAGGAATCATAAAGTTGCATATGGCAAGATGAGAGAGAGAGAGAGAGAGAGAATTCAAGTGCGGAAGAAGAGAGATTGGGTATCTGTATGTAAAAGAAAAACAAGGAGAGAGGATTGGTGTTCCAGCGTGGCTGGTTCTAGAACTGATGTGAATGTGCATACAATGACTTTTGTATTTGCCTACATGTGTGCATTTCTAGTCATGTCTTGTGCATTTCACAGGATTTTTGTAGTTAAAGTTAAACATAAACAGACCTTTGTAAACATTAGAGATGTGTGTGCAGCTGTAAATGTTTGTGCATGGAATCAGCATAACAGTTCATGATACATTTTCTCACATCAGAAAGATGCCCTCAAATGAACTGACAGGAAAATTATGTATATTTGACTTCTGTGTCATTCAGAATTTCTCAACAGAATTTCAGTTTTATTTGACAGGACAGTTCATCTATAGATACCACATACACAGACCTATAAACACCACATACACAGACCTGTAGACACCACATACACAGACCTGTAGATACCACATACACAGACCTATAGACACCACATACACAGGCCTATAGATACCACATACACAGACCTATTGATACCACATACACAGACCTATTGATATCACATACACAGACCTTTAGATACTACATACACAGACGCATGCGCAAACATGCTTTCAGTATGCATGCATAGCGTTATCCTTTCATGTAAACCAATCGGTAGCACTTTAATGCTCAGGAGAGTCTCACACAAGACCAGATTACTTTCTTACCTTATAAGTTGTCAGGACTCAATCAGTGATAAATCATGTTCTTTAAAGATGTTTATAGTGCAGCACAAAATACCATCATAACAACATAATTCGCAACCATCTCTCACCTCTCTCTCTTCTCCTCTCTCTCTCTCTCTCTGTTCCTCTGTCTCCCTCCCTCTCTCTCTCTCTCTCTCTCTCTCTTTCTTTCTTTCTGTCTCTCTCATATACCCTCATACCCCTATTGACCTCTTGCATGTATCTTGCAGAATGCACATTGGCAGATTATCTTTGTTCCAAAACTCACTAGGGCCAAAACAGCCCATCTCTGCAGTATCGGCTAAATCCAGGTCAATTTTTTCAAGACCAAAAAGATATTTTTTTTGTTTTAAAAACTCAAGGTATGCTTATCTAACCCAAAGAATGATAATTTAAATGTAAAAAAAAAAAGTTAAATTTAGTCTGTTGTCCGATCCGTCTTTTTTATCCCAACAATCTGTCAATTCTGTACAGATCAATATAATGCCAATAAATGTTTTAAAATTAGGACAGAAAGTGCTAAAGAAAATGTGAACCACCACAAAGTTGAAAGTCAGGATAGAAGGACTTTCTATCCAAATACCATTGAAAGCCATTCCTTGTCCATGTTGCACACACTCAGAAAAGAGCCTGATTAAGCACACACACACACACACACACACACACACACAACCTGACAAGACAGCAGATCCCAAACCCAGACACACAAAAAATGAAAAAATGAAATAAATGATAGCATTAGCCTAGATAGTACAGTTGATAAAATTAGGTCGGTAAAATCAAGGTACATTAGGGCTTATGCACTTGTTAAAATTGCAGTGAAATGAAATCGGTTAATAGCATTGAAAACCCGTAACAGAAAGAAAGTAATGTTTTGAATAATTAAACAGTGTGAAAACTGCAGCTTGCAGACATTGCACATCTTACACATTCACATCCCACGCACCTCCCCTCACTCCCTTTGGTTCTCATCTTATACCTTCTGGCTTTGGTGTTTCCCTCACCCCGTGCCCCCTTTCTAATTTCTGCGATAATTTTGGATCAAATGCAGTCCGTTTTAAACTGTAATTGTTTTTCTTCATCATCAGACGATCAAGCAGCACCGATCAGAACCATGGATTACCACCTGTTCCCAGTATGCTCGCCAATGGAAAAGAAACGCAAGCTGAGTGACAATCCCAATGACAGTATCTCCATGCCCACAGAAATGCATGGTGAGTTATGTTAACTGTCGCAGATGGAAGACAGGGACTGAGAGAGTTGTGGGGAGGAGGCTGCTAGTTGGGATTTGTGTATGTGTGTGTGTGTGTGTGTGTGTGTATAAACCTCAGGCATCCCCAACGCAGAGTTAAATCGGAATATATATGGTCAGGGTCCAGATGTACTGAGCCACATATGTAGGGATAGAAATAAACTATGCACTGCCTACTAAGATTCCATTAACAGACATGAGACTTTTCAGGTTTTAGCCTGAATTCAGACTTTGTAAAAGTCTTCAAAGCGATTCATGAAATTTGCATAAATCTGCTGAGAAAACTGAAGAGTATATGAAAGATTGAGACATCAGGTTTCAAGTTCTCAGATCAGTCCATTAGTGTATTCCAAGTCAGTTTGTCAAGGCTTCTGCCAGCAAGTCCAAATTTGTGTGGTAAAAAATATTTTTGGGTTCAAAATGTTTCAAAGGCTTCAAACAGGAGACTTTGCAAGAATGTTGACAAGACTCCAGGCATCAAGAATTTTTGGAAGGCATGATAGTTTGAGGAAACCATCAACCTCACAACCATTTACAAGTCTGGAAAAAGGAGCTTCAGCTTCAGGGTGCTGAACTCGGAATCCCTGAGCCCTCAAGGCCATTGCCCCTGAAGCTGACATAGGAGTTCCACGCCAGCTCTTGGATCCTCAGAAAATTCTCAGGCTTTTTTCGCTTGCTCAGGTCTCATGTCTGATTAAAATCGGTCTGAATAGGAATACTTTATTGGTTTCAGGTTTATGAAAGAAAGAAAACATGATCATAAACTAACCGTGCAACCATTTATTACTAATGTTGTATGTGGTATGTTTTCCTTGGACGTGATTTCCATCTGTCCCTCTCAGTCTGCTTCTGATAAGAAACACACTTGAGTGCCTCTAACAGCACTTGACTTTGTTTATTTGGTGCAAGTGAGGAACACATCATTTAGCTGAGGGGGTCAACTTTGATGTGTTTAAGGCGGAGCTTGTGGCCGGCGGTTCCTGTCGATTCCCCGCAGTGACAACGTGTTCCAGACGGAGGAGTGGCGCTCAGGGGACTCTGCCCTGTTCCTGCCATTGCAGGAGGACTTGCTGGTGAACGTGGTCAAGGTGGAGCAGGTCAGCTGTACCCAAGGCCAGTACTTTGTGGCCGACAAGGACGGCAAGTACTCCCGATCACTGTCAGGTCAGGCTCACTGGTTTGTTGGGTTTCTGGGGTTGATATTGTCAGATAAGAGATTTATGCATATTTACTTCAGTGTACACACATGCATGCACATGGATGCATATATATACACAGACACATAAGTACATGTACATGTAAAACATACACAAGCATGTACCCATTCCAAAGCATATGTGTACATTATTCCTTACAGAAACATAGAAGCATGCATATAGTGATATACCCAACCACACTTAACTCGTGTGCATTTGTAGGTGCACACACACACACAGACACTTACCTGCACATTTACTCACACACACACTTACAGACACACACACACGCACACACACACACACACACACACACACACTTACACACCCACACACCCACCCTTACACACACACACACACACACACATGCACACATGCACACACTTACACTAAAGGCACACTCACATCTGTCCTTTCCACAATAGTGAAAAATGTAAAGTGCGAAATGGAAGTATTATTTCTTCACATATACACATCCTTTCTCTGATATATATTTCATATGTGTTCAGGACCCTCAAAATGGTTTGTTTTAGTTTGGAATAATTTAGAGCTGTTAATATACAGGGGCTGGGGGTGATCTTCCTATCTGTTATGTTTGTTTGTTTTGTTAGTATTTTAATATCTGTGTCCAGTTGATCAAAAATAGAGAAGTGAAATGCAAAGAAGCAGTACACTGTTCATTGTAAGAAGTTTAACTTTAAGATTATATTTTTTCAATGAAAATGTGTCAGAAATGTATGTGATAGTTATTGACATTGTGTGATCAGATCAGATTCAGATCTAGCAATCATATATTGTCAGTTGTCATTGACAGCTGCTCTGAGTTTAACAGACCAGAGAAGACACACTAGGATGGTGAATTTCTTTTTTTAATGGAGTGTCCAGCTTGCATTGATCTCCAAGCTGACTGTCTCAGAAAAATCCTCAATTCACTCAAGTTTTTCCACCTGATGTAATGTGTGAAATAAATAAAAAGACCATTCATGTCAGACTTGATAGAATGTTTATGGTTGTGTTAACCTTTCACATCACATTAACCAAAAATGTGGATGTAAAGTATGTCTGTATGAAGGGATATTCAGTACATGATGGAATGCAGGTAGTTAAAAAATGCATGTCTGCTGGGGCAGCTAATGGCATCTCAAACTGAGCAAGGAAGAACCCCTGCACTGTTCTGTTTACTATTTAGATAAGTCTTTGCTCTCTCCCAGGTAAGGTGATCCATTTCTGGCGATACGACAAAACAGAGAAGAAATTGTATGTCTGCCGTTCGTTTCTCTTCACAGCTTTACAGGTGGGTCAGTGTTTTACAGCCTTTTACACCCATATTTACTTGCATTTCAAGTAAATCAAGGTCATTTGTATTTGTTTCTGTTCGTCCTTGTACTTTTCTGACTATATTCAAGTTTTTAAAAGAAAAGGATGTGCCAGTCTTGAATAAAAGTTGATTTATATTTGTTCATTTCTCCAGTTCTTATTGCTGTGAAGATGTTTGGTACAGGGTATATGGGCAAGTTTGGAACATCCTTTTTGGGGGATATATCCTTGTTTGTTCTGTGTGCTCTGTGCTGTCATGTGTGCAAGGTGATTCAGTGTCGTAAGCAGCATTCCTTTGGAGTTATGTTTTCTTGTGGGAGCAAGAGTTACCCTACTTGCTTTTTGTTTATTGTTTACTATTCCCTGCCTCATTTCATGTTTAAAAGATTGTCATTTAGCCATGTAACCTTCCTTGGTTAGTACAAGGACAATGAGAATATGAAGACTTCATGTGTAGAAATATGTCAACGTTCATGCTTCTGAAGTCATCCTTAGCACTATTGGAAATTGGGGTTCAGTTACTGAAGGTACTTCTACGCTTTGGCAGGTATGCTTCCTGGGGATCACTGGTACTAAGGCTTTCAGGGTTAGAGGACAAGCATGGGTGTAGCTGTGTATGGGGAGCTGCAATGAATGTTGGAATAAATGCCACTTGGGAGAGGGGAGCAGGACGGGCAGGAAGGGGGTTGGGGGACGTTAGCTGCAGCAGAAAATTGAGTCAAAAAAAAAAAAAAAAAAAAAAGAACTAAGCTATCTTTATCACAGGCTGATTAACTGTAATTAATCTCAGCAAATTATATTTCTTGTTAAACACTGCAGGTGTCTGTATTTCTTGCAGAAAGGGAATTCCGTTATCAATGTATGTGATAGTGTAAGTGATGGTGTAGGTACATCTTTTTTTTTTTTTCAAGTTAAGATGATTGATAATTTTTGTTTTCATGAATACCTAAGATGATCGTAATGATGTGTGATTTACAATGACAATGTACAAAAGTGATTAAAAAAAAAAAACAGTGTTTCCATTAAAAGCACTTTTTTTTTTACTGTTTACTAATATGAAATTAACTTTTTTATTACATGTATTATCATTGTCATTGCTAGCATTTAGAAATGAACTGTTTTTTTATTACATGTATTTTCATTGCCATTGCAAGCATTGATGTCGGTGTTTACAGGTTTTTTGATCGGAAGAAAATTAGACTTGAGAATACTCCAGAGTTTGAGGCTATTGTTACTTTGTCGTATGCATGCTAGGCATTTGAAATGTGGATTCTTGCAGTGAAAGCCTGCCCTTAAAAGGCATTGGAGGATTGGGGGGAGGGGGGGGGTCGTTTTTTTTTCCAGTCTGTTAAAGAATTGCTTACCCTTGTACCAGATTCAAGTTCCGATGAAGGTTCCCTTTCTTTTAGAGGCTTGTTTGTTTAGTTTGTTTTTTAACATTTGTTACCATTTTGTGCTAAATTTACCTCCCAGTAATGATTCCCTCCCTTTAATCTTCTGATTATTGAACCAGCCTATTCTGACCCTCGAAGGAGACACTGCAGTTCACTCCTGTATGGGATATTCTTTAGGCTTGGAGTGTTTAGACATGCTATTTGAGGAGATCATTATTGCTGAAGTGTGAAACTACTTCAGTTCACCTGTAAAGAATTATAAGAGAAAAAAAAAAAAATGTATTTCTGCTTGCAAAGAATGAGACCATGTGTGACATGATCAGATGAAAGTCCATCCTACAGAAATTGTAGATGATTTAGTCGCATAAGCAGCAGTGAATTAATTAGGATGGCTCAGAAAGCTGACTTCAAATTCAGTGGCAGTAGGTATGAGAACCCATTGGCTCCATAATTACAGATGGATTCTGCATTTAGTGGAAGAAATATTTGATCACAAGAATCAGTTGAAAACAACATGAAAAACAGACATAATTATTCACAGCAGACTGCATGCACTGCTAGGTTGTTTTTTAATCAGATTTTTTTTTTTTTTTTTTTTTTTTTGCAAAAGTAACAAAAGTTTCAAAATTTCATTGTACACATTCACACATAAGGTTGGGAGCTGCTGAAAAGTTGCACATAAAAAGATGTGTCAGATAGAGGGCTCAGTGTGTGTGTTTTATGTGTCACTGTGTGTGTGAAAAGTCCAGTTTTTAAGGATTTGGGGGACAGAACTCCAAATACATTTAAAGAAGAGCATATTTTATGACTTGAAGAAAATATTCTGATAATTTTTGGACTGTGTAAGTCTGTACTCATTCTGCATCTAAAGTTATGTGCAAGTGTTCACCCTTTGTAATAACCCAAGCTTGTTTAAAACACCTGATCATGAAAGGATGCATTGCAAATTTATGGAGGTTGCTATTGGTTCTCTCTTTTGTCCCCAGACTGCCTTTTTATAATGCTTTGCAAGTAGATGACACACAGCAGATCTACAGCCCATGTGTTTCATGAAGCCAAAGAACATTTACATTGAAGTATTTGATTGGACTCCTGAGTCATTGACAAAGATCTCGTCCAACAAGACAGTTTCTTTTTAGATGGTGTTTCAAGCCTTGTCAAAAAGATGGTTGGTTTTGCGATTATCTTTTAGAGTCTCTGTTGATTACTTGGTATATGATTTTGGGAAGCGCTTTTTAAGAGAGTGTATGGTTTCCTCTGTTTGTATTCATGTTTATTTGTACAGAAGTGTTTGTGTATCAGAGATAAGGGGAGAGAAGGAACTTGATGTGCTCTTGAAAATCTACCTCTAACACAGCTTTCATTGTGTGACTAGAAATTGGATTAAAGAAAAAAAAAAAGAAGAGAAACAGAAAACATTTCCTGAGTTCTGGCACCCTTAAAGAGTATGATTTGAAGGTGAAAATATCGTTTGTATTGCTTGATAACGACATAGTCCACTAATTCTTGTACGAGTTATATTAAGATTGAATAAAGAGCCTTGTTAAAGTTGTTCC
>JADBJO010001214.1:242500-466562 GCA_016801955.1 Conus betulinus | reverse complement strand
TTTGCTACTCTGGGTTTCATGTTTCTGGGTCAGCTGGTGGATATTCTGCTTATTGCCACACAGGTAAAAGGCTGTTACATGTTGCTGGAAGGAAGGTATGGTGGAGCTGTGTTCATACACATTTTGAAGAACATGTCAGTGGGTTACCATTTCTTAAATGAATACAGACAACCAGATCATCTAATACAGGTTGTCTTTTTAGTCAAGTTTGCACATTTACAACATCTATACAGCTCAGGTAATTGTGCGAGTGCATGTGTGTGAATGAAATATTTAACTTGTAGTATACAATGGGACAAGAGTGATAGTGATGTTGTACTGTTTTCTTGTCTCGAGTATTGCTGTACTTCTTGCAATGTGCCATCACTTTTTTTTTTTTTTTTTTTTTTTGGTTTGGTGGTGGTTATCCCACTACCTTTTGTGTTTGTTGTATTGTAGGTGGTGAAACCATCAGATGGCTCGGAATATGTGATCGACTACTACGGAGCAGTAGTGCAGCGTATTGTTCGAGACAACTACACCTACCTCAAGCCCCCTGACTATGGATGATCAGGGAGACAACCTTGTACGAAATTTGTATGAAATGGTGCAAATGTGAGATCCTGGTTCTGCTTTCTGTCTTGTGGAATTTACAACTGTTGCTGGCTGACTTTTGAGATAAATGTCAGAAGAGTGTTTGGATCACAAGTTTTGTTTATTTTAAATACTTAATGAGACAAGAATGGGGAAGATGTTTGGATTGCAGCTGTGTGGTCTGTCAAAACATTATAAATAAGAATGAGATGTCTGGACTGCGTTATTAACTGTCGAAGGACAAATGCTAATGAAAAAGTGATTGGAGTGCTTTGTTCACTTGATTGTCAAAACACAAGAATGTGATGTTTGGATTGCATTATTCTTTTGACTGTCAAAATGAATGAATGAGAAAATGTTTGGTTTGTATTGTTCAGTTTGCGGTCACAAGCGTAAATGAGAACACATTCAAACTGCATTGTTGTGTTAACTGTCAATAGAGAGATTGAATGTATATGTATTGCATGGTCTTTTGAGTGTCTTGGAGAGAGAGAGAGAGAGAGAGAGAGAATGACAATGATTCTTTATTTTATAATGGTAAAAGTATTGGCTTAGCTGTTTTTCATACATGCCGAGAGAGAGAGAGAGAGAGAGAGAGAGAGAGTATGCACTGCATTGCTCTGTTGACTATCAAAAGAAATGAGTTTGGAAAATGTTTGAATAACAACTGATAATTCACTGTAATGAGAATGAGTGAATGTTTGGAAAGCGTTGGTGTGTGACTGTTAACAGAAATGAAAATGCAGAAATATCTGGATTGCACATTCTGCTGACAGACCAAGACAAAACAGTAAAACGAAAACAATCAGAAATCATCTCCAGCTTGGTAAGTAGTTCGAAGAAATTTGTAACATCAAAACAGAAAGAAAACAGGAAGAGGGAGACAATTTTTTTTTTCAATTATAGAATTAATAGTATTGTGAACTTTTAAGAATTATTACTACTACTGAGAAAGAAATGCTGCATGGTATTTGCCAATGTCAGGAAATCTCTTCCTTGATTTCAGATTTTTTTTTTTTTTTTTTTTTTTTTTTTTTTTTTTTTTTTTTTTTAGATACGAATGTTTACAGGGCACAGTATACACAGAAGGCAGGAAACAAGTTACTTTGTTATTCTGACCTTGGATACATGAACCCTATGTGAAAAGCAACATGTATTCAGCATGTTCTTGCAGAGGTAGACAACATAACTGGACATGGCTATGGTGATCTGTTTTCCTTTGACCAGGCATGATGAAAAGGTACTTCTGCATAAGGACGCCTGGAAAAAGTTACAAGGCCATTACTCAGTTGGAAGCAGTCATACTCAGTTTCTCAGTCTTGCAGATGCGCAGTTCTTGAAGTGACTTGCCAATGAGAGTGGCAGTGCTTGACACGGTTTCTCAGTCTTGGAGAGCTGCTGTACTTTGCAGTGGGTTCACAGACCTGGAGAGCTGGTTCCCAGTTTTCTAGAGCTGCTTTGCTTTTAAGATGGCTTCGCAGCAATAGAGTTGAGAGCTGCAGACGGCTTCCTTGTCTTTGAAGCTGCAATGCTTGAAATGGTTTCCCAGTACCGCCGAGCTGCAGTGAGTGAGATATTTCCACAGTTGAAGTCTGGTGGTCTTCAGTACTTTACCATGGGTACTCAGACTTGGAGAGGTGCAGCGCTAGAAATGGTTTCCCAGTTACTTCGGTTGGCTTTGCATGTATGCAAGCACTTTTTCACCATAGCATTTAGTTTCAGTTTCATTTGGAATAGGAAAATACAAAAATGTATTTGGTCTAGTTTGTATGCAAGCACTTTTTCACCTTAGCATTTAGTTTCAGTTTCATTTGGAACAGGAAAATACAAAAATGTATTCGGTCTAGTTTATGTTCTAAGTTCTTGTCGATAGCTTTGCTTATACTTTGTTTCTTTTGTTCCTAAATGAAAAGTTTACTGCAGACTTCGTGAAAACCTTGTTGAGAGTTGTCCCACCTGCTGTAATTTTTTAGTTTCTTGAAAAGATAATCATTTTTCATCTGCTCTGAAGTTGTATGGAAGAAAGATTTTAATAAAAATTCTGATGTGTAATGAGTTGTGTGTGCGTGTGTTATTAATATGGCCCTTTGCAACATGAATTCCTGTCTGTCCTCATTGGGTAATGCAGCGTGTTTCACTACAAACTTGAAGATGCACAAAAAGCGTGTGTGTATCTGCAAGTATGGGAGTAGTGGTCGTTTTCCACCTCCTCCTCTTAGGAAAAAAAGAGAAAAGAGGGGGTGGGTGTAAATACATGCTTGTAACGAGTAAAAGGGTGGGCAAAAATCATACACAATGTAAAAGTGTAGGCACTGTAAAGTATAATCATTTCTTTGAAATCATTTTAGTCACACAATCACTTGCTCAGTCACACGCTAAAAACATATGGCAGTTTGCATAACACCCATTCTTTTCAATCATGATAAAAGACTACTTCTCCCCCCTTCCCCTCCCCACCACCCTATCTTCCGTCATACATATTACTCCTGTTAGATTAAGATATGTACATGTACTGATTGAAGATTGAAATATGTACACATACTGATAGCACTGCACACTATGGCACAAGCAACATGTATACTATCTATGGCAGACACTCTTTTCAGCTAACAAGAAAGACATTGTATATGTACATACACTAACAAACCATCCTCAACCAACATTTAAGGTAAAGTTTCAAGTCCCATAGCCTACTAATAAACCATTAGTGTTGACCATGTCCGCGTCAGGGAAGAATTAAAGACAGAGCCAAGCCCTCTCCTTCTGTCGCCGAAACCTTGCTTGAACTGAATAGGGCACTCGCTCATTGCTGGATGGACAGACTGAGAGGGCTTCCAAGTTGTAGAATTCCAATTCCATGAACCGTTCAATCTCACAGCTGTCAGCTCCACAGTCAGCCACTTTGACCATCTGACTGCAGGCCGTCTACATGTATTCCAGGCACTGGGGGAACTAGGAGTGGAACTTCTTGCTGCTGTCCTTGGCGTGGTCCAGCAGCAGCTGGCAGGGCTGAAACTCAAGGCCATACAGCGCCTGGTAACGCTCCATCCTCGACACCAGGGGCCCTGCTCCATGCAGGTCCAGGTAGCGGAGGGGCCTGGTGATGAAAACATTAATAAACTTGATGTCAACATTCAGGGCATGCACACACCTACATACAAGTGCTGGATGTAAATATGACTCTCCATGAAATTCCCCCCTGTCCACCCCCACCCCTCTCCCAAGAACACCTGCTTGTAACACATTCGTCCTCTACCAGGTTAACTAATTTGCTAATGGCTGCCACTAAATATTTACATCACTGTTTATACAGACCATTGCTACTGATATTGTTTTGATCATTCCAAGATCAACAAAAACCAAGACGGCGATGCAAGACTTATTTGGTCTATATTGTATTTGGGGGCAGTATTTATTTTTTGTTTTGCACCGCCTCAGTTATTTTTTTCCAACAAAGAAAATCATGACTTTTCTTTATTGCAAAGAAGGGAAGCATAAGCTATTTACCACCATAGAAGGAAGGGAAGCCAAGCCCAAAGACAGCCCCAACATCACCATCAGTCTGCACACAAAAGCATGCATGGAATTCATTCAGTATAGATACTAAACCCAATTTAACCCTCTCTCTCTCTCTCTCTCTCACACACACACACACACACAAACACACACAATGTGAAAAAGCAGAAAGAAAGAAAGAAGAAAAAAAGGAAATGATATTGAAATGTACTAATCTTTCATCATAATAGATTTATATTCAACTTCTTCACAGATACATATGTCGGCCTTCCTTCCATTATTTCTACATGATATACATACATGTGGGCAATTTCTAAAATGTGGTGATGAAAAAAAAATCACCTTCTGGGGTGTCACTGGGGTGCCACACTGAGAACAGTCCACCAGATTCTTTCGACTCTGTCAGTTGAGGGTCGAGACTTGGCCTCTGTCAATGGTTTCTCTGTTCGTTCTGCAATGTTGTCAGACCACTGTTTTATCTGTTTTTTTCCTTTCCTCTGCCTCCCTCAATAGTTTCCTGGAAGATGATTCTAGCAAGACCACAATGTCTTGTTATACGGCCAGACCAATGCCTTTTCACTTTCGTATTTCAGTCCATCTTTGTATGGTCCAATGAGCTGCTCAATTCTTTGACAGACTCATTCACTGGCTACATGCTCAGTGTTATCTGCTCTTTAGTATCTTGTGGTATACTTGGCTTTGATTCTCCTTTACTGGGTATACACCTTCAATTCAATGTATGATAAAGATGCTCCCTTTGTGAGAAAACGAGTAAAACATGTTATTAAACCCCTGCGGTTGACAAAGGAAATAGGCAATGATACATATAAAAGACATCATTTACTCAAGTCAAAGGACAAAGAAAAGTTTAGAAAACAAAGAAACAAAGTGAATTCCATGAAAAGAAAAGCAAAGAAAAAATATTTTCAAGATTTGTTAATCTCTTCTCAGAATTCAAAATCGATTTGGAAGGCTATTAATCGTTTAACTAATGGTAAATCTACTTCTAAAGTTAAGAATCCAATAAAGGATATTTTACCAGTAGATGTGAACATACATTTTGCAAATGTTGTTTAGGACATAACAGTAAATGATGAAACAAAATCAAAATGATTTATATGAACTAAAACATACTGCTGTCCTAAAAATATCTCAACTTTCACTATACCATCAATTTCACTAAATGAAGTGTTTTATGGGCTAATACGTTTAAAATCATCAGAAACAAGAGGTTTAGACAGAATTGATGGGAAGGATATTGAAAATTGCCTCATCTGCCGTCGCTGATACACTCACCTATATCTACAAATGTGCATTGATAAAAACCAATTTCTTCTTATATCTCAACAAGCCAAAGTCATACCTTTGTGCAAAAATGGCGATTCCACCAACCCCTCTAACTATTTTGTCAAAACACTTGAAAGACGTGACTCCTCTCTCTCAAATGTCTTCATTACCTAGTCTGAGATGTTGTTTATTGTCCGTCAAAATATTCATTGTAATGGTTGTTGTTTACTGTTTTTCATTACATTGTATACTTTTTAATTCTATGTATGCATTGCTTCGCGTTTCTCTACTCTTCATTATTGTGATTGATATTTATTCTTTTTTTTTGTAGGGCAGGAGGAAAGAAAGCTGTAAAGCTTATTCTTTAACCCTCAATAAAGATAATTTTTACTTGACTGACAGATCAGCTGTGAGAGTCCATGTCTAGCCATGTGACAAGATAAAACACACCAGTGCATAGAGAAACCTGATTTTGTGTTTCATGAAGATGATCTTGTACTTCCATACAGAGTTTATGGTGGACAGTGCTGATGTCTTTCCTGCCCTTCTGAAGGTTTCTGGTCTGGATTTCTAATTGCCAATGATAGATTTCAAGTAAGTGTGCTTGTGGAACAGCTCCTAGCTTTTCTCCGTGAATAGTTTTATCTGTACTGATGGTGCTGTTGTGGTTGGCTATCAACTCCTCAACCCCCCCCCCCCCCCCCCCCCCCCCGGCAAAAATGCCTAATAAAAATGTCTGATAGCTTTTTCTTCTGTTTTAAGTTTTGAAGAAAGAAACTGGCCTGCTCTTGGCATTTCAAGGGTAACATGCTAATAGTTAATTCTAATCATGCTGTAATGATGGGCGCTTTTTGGCGACGACTTGGCAGATCGCCATGGGCGCCTTTTGGCGACAAAGTAGGGTGACCTAACTCCCGATACTCTCACGATCCTAGTTCATGAGATAAAAAGCCAGCAATAAACGTCATAGTTGGGGGATGGTCTGGCTCATGCTCACAGCCATTTGCTTTGTCAGAACACTATTCAGTTCAGTGTTTTATTGACTTTATTCCGATTGTTTTTCCATTCACTATGACGTCACCACCAAGCACTTTACGTACTTGACCTTGCCCTACATTTACCACAGATCAAGTGCTGGGAATATTGAATAGACAGTTGGTTGTTCCTAATACAGATGAAGAAGACCCAGACAGCCACGAGTAAAGAACGATAGTGATGGCTTGACCGAATTATTCCAACGTGAAGCGTTGGACCGTTGCCAACTTGTTATGACAGGCTGATAAGACGCCCACTTACTACCCTACCGCGTGTGCCCCAGTGTTTTGCGTTGAGCCAGCCAACACTGACTGACTGTTCACTAACTCTATGTGAGGGAGCCAACTAAGACTTTAGGCAACGAACTTCACACACACGCTGTGGGCCCACTCTCGCTGGTCGAGGTTGAAGGGGGCGTGGCCAACTGACACGTGAGAGGCGAGAGTATCACAGACGTCTTTCGAGTGGGTGTACAGCTAGATCAACTGAATGACAAGGGTTCAGAGACCAACAGGCACATGAATGACTTTGTGTTCATAAAAAAAAAAATATATATATATATATGTTGAGAGTGTGTGAGAGTGAAAGGGACGTGTGTGTGTGTGTGTGTGTGTGTGTGTGTGTGTGTGTGTTGTTCTTGTGGTGTTCCCTTTTCTTTCTTACATGTGTACCAGTTAGGCATAAGAATGTGTGTGTGTGTGTGTGTGTGTGTGTGTGTCCCTGCTATCGGAGTAGTTGTATTTGTGGCTGTTTCATGCACTTTTCTGTGTGGAAATACCATACTTTCTGGTCTTCAGTTGTGAGTGGAGTATTTTTCCTCCATTGTTGAGAGTTTGTTGGCATTCTTTCTGTATTTTTTTACGCTTAGAAGAAACATAACATTCTTTTTTTTATTTTGCATTTTTTTTTCACTTGAAATCACTAAAAAATTGAAATTGTTGTTGACTTACCATTACTAACATGTTACGATATAATAAAAGTACAGTGTATCTCCTCCATTTTACAAAAAATAGCATGAGATTTGGTTGTTTAGTTCCAGAGATATCCGCGTTTCACATATGCTGGTATACAATAAGAGCTTTTTTTGAAAAATGGCTGGCGATGGGGATTTATGCAAAATAGAGTCAGTCATTTGCTTTCATCAGAGTGAGCTCTCCTCAAGTGTGTCTTTGAGAATGTTCACAATGAGTCGAGTTTTAAAAGCTTTTCTTTTCACAATACACTATGCAGGAATGAAGGAGGAATTACAAATTAGTGTGACTGACTATGCGTCCACTTGTTTCAATTACTTGTTTTCTCTTCTTCCATTCTCAAAAGTCCTGAAGCCAGTACGTTTTAAAAACTGTCTTCATGTTTAGGGATAACAGTGGCTTAACCACAACATGCAACAGAAATGTATGATCACAAAAGTGGAGGCTCAACATTCTGACTCACAGGATTGGAGAATTCCATCTTGCAAACAGTACACCGCCTCATTGACAAATCGTGAAAACAGACGGTACCACACCTCTTCATCACACAGCCTGAAATCACAAATATGATTGTACGTTTAATGAAAAGATCTGAGCATCTTGCACGCACTTTCTGAAATTTAATAGCTGGGTTGCTGAAAGTTCCTATAGTAAATCACTCTTAGCTTCTTTTATTTTCTTACTGAAAACCTTCCGTGTTTCATTCACTGAAGTCACCATATCAGTCACCATAAGTGCTGTATTCACCGTTATTTGCTGCAGTCACCACATCATCTGTTCCTGCAGCTACCAAATATTTTTGACTGCTATTTCATTCAAAATTTGGCCATCTCAAAATTTAATTCAAGTCACTGGTAAAATGCTATATGCATCAAAGCTAACTTTATGTTTGAAAAAAAAAAAAGAAATGTCATTATTTATTTTTCATTTAAGGATTTTTTTCCATCTTTCATTGTTAGACTGTTTGTCACTTGTATCCTTTAACCTCTTGACAGTTTTAGACTTTTTGAGTTTTTCACATTAATAAACCATTCTATTAATAACAAATATATGTTTTTTTCTTATAATTTTGTTTCTAAATGTGATGATTTCGACAAAAAAAAACCTTAATCATTATTAATCAAAAACCAAGGGAAAGAACTGCAGGGACTAAAACATTCTAATTCACTCTGAAAGCCTGCACCCGGATCTTTCTTTATGTGATCACATTAACTTTGATACCATACTAGCAGTGAAGAGGTTTGAAATTAATATTGTAAGAGTGATTCACTCACTCTGTTTTGGGTTCCAAGTGGTACTTTTTCAGCAACTTCTAGGCATCTTTGTTTTCTGGTCTGTTTTTGCTGTTCTTTTCATATACGTAAAAATCCCTTGCCTGCTTTAAAAAATTTTTTTTTTTTTTACCTGAAACGCAGATTAAAAAAAGAAAAAGCCAGCATGTATTGTGCATGCATACACAAATCAAGGAAACGTAATCATCTGACTTCTTTGGGGGCACAGTAAACAATCAAATTACCATTCAAACATTTAGTTATAAAACAAGCATTCAGAATTTTGGCTGTCTGCTGCCCTTTTGAGTACAGTTCCACAGAGCTGATCCAGATACAAAGCAAACATGATCAGTCTCCTTCTTCCCAAGATGGCCGTTGCTGACCATCTTTTTGAGCAGACTGACGTCACCCCCTCTGAAACCTCTCTCCAAAGCCTTGCCCAGATCCTCAGCCACATGGGCGGCCACGTCCACACCCACTTCATCAGCAAGGGTGGTCACTCCCACAGGTAGACCTCCGGCTTTTGTCAGTTTGTCAAGCCGCTTGGGTGCCACTCCCTCCTGGCAGCAAGATTAAGAAGAAAGTTTTTGCTGGTAATTTAACGACCAATATTTATTTCCTGCATTGCTAATCTGCAAGACAGACAAGGACGTTATGTCTCCACCCACCTGGTGATCTGTTTCCCTGTTCACAAGATTATGCAAAAACTATGAAACCAATATTCACAAAACATGATAGGAAGTGGAGTATGGCCTGCGAGGTGGAATGAGAGAGGGAGAGGGAGGGGGGCAGGGGTGTCCTTTTTAACCTTTACCTGACATAACTTTTGACAAGACACACCAGGGCTGGAATAGCTCAGTTGGTAGAGCACCGGACTCATAATCCTGGGTTCCAGGTTCAATTTTCAGTACAGTGGGGATTTTTCCCTTGGAGTTAACATCGGTTCTGACGCACACTCCCCATACAGTCCTTCAAATGAGACTATAAACAGAGGTTCCGTGTGTGAACGCACACACAACATCTTGCACACACATAAAATCCCATCACCAACTTTCGGGAGAGAAGGCCAGTTTGACCATTGGTATAGATGACGCATTACACATAACAGGCACCTTCCCCAAAGATGGAGTATGGCTGCCTTAATTGAGGGATAAAAAAAACGGGTCATACACACACAACTCCACTGCCTGTCTATACAGGCAGTTTCTGCAGGAGTATCAGCCTGCATACACAGAAAGAAAGAAAGAAAAAAAAAGACAACACACACCCAGCAGTGCAGGTCTCCCACAACCCATACAGTTTACAGACTTTGCCCTGTGTGTTTTTACTGTGTTTATCCCCCTTCAAATGATACTGATCACACAAGACCCATACTTGTCAAACAGTCCTCAAGAGTTTACACCTTAACTAGTGATAGGGGCTGCCCATGACTCATACTCAATGGGCTGCTGTATTCATATTACCACTCTTCAAAGCATTGGTCTTCCATGACCTACATCATTCGAAGTGCATATTTTAAATAATACAACTCGTTTCTTTCCCTTTTGAAACACATACAGGCAACATGCATTCTAGATTGCTAAGAGAAACCCACCTGGAGGACACGGATAGCTTCAGCCAGCAAGGGGGCCAGAACGCGTGTGGTGTAGAAGCCAGGTCCGTCTCCAACAGTGATGACCACTTTGCCCTGACGAAGTCCCACATCCACTGCTGAGGCTGTTGACATGATGGGTGGTGTGTCAGTGTGAAGTTCTTTCCCCATTCTAGAGTATAAAAAATCTCAGAGAAGGGATGACTTGGGGAAAAAAAAAAAAAAAAACCCACTCCACACTGAACAATATGTTGATGCAGTAATCCTTAATTGTAAATTAATTTAAGTTTAAAAACAAAAGATCAATGAATATGCTATCATACTTCTTTAGCAGTTTTCTATGTGACTGTATACAAAAAAACAGATTTTATCCCATTTTTGTTCTCTCTACTTTGCACAGCTATCATACTTCCTAAGAAGTTTTCAATATGATTGCCTATAAAAACAGATTGCCTCATTTTCTTCTCTTCATTCTCATTTGACCCCCTTCCCTCCTCCTCCCTCTCCCCCTCCCTGAGAAAAAAAAATCCCTGAATAACTTTACAGAGCTTTTATGCTGTTTATGAAGCTTGTTTTTTTCTTATACAAAAATATCAATAGGTAGCTACTCTTTTTCTCACTTTGCACATTTTTCTGCACCATATTTCAGTCAGCCAGTGGCCTTTTTGATGTAAGGCCTGTAGATCTGTGAAGTCTTTGAAGTGTTCTCGGTGGTGATGATCTCTGGTGTCAGTATGTGTCAGTCCTTCACACCTGTGCTGTCCTTTGAAGTTTTCTTGGTGGTGTTGATCTCGAGCGCTGTGTACACATCAGCAAGGTACCTGTGTTGTCCTGAAATATTTTCTGAATGGTGATGATCATGTGTCAGTGTCACCCCTATATACCTGCTGTGTCCTTCAAAGTTTTTCTTTGTGGTATAATCTCAGGTGTGTGTATGTGTCAGCTACACACCTGTAGTGTCCTCAAAAATTTCTTGGTGGTCAAGATCTGTGAAAGTATGTGCCAGCCCTGTGGTGTCCTTTGAAATCGTCTTGGAGATGTCCATGTTCAGTGTAAATGTGTGTCAGCCTTACTTTGAAACCGTCTTGGAGATGCCGATGTTCAGTGCAAATGTGTGTCAGCTATACTTTCAAAACTGTTTTGGAGATGTTGATTTTCTGTGTAAATGTGTGTCAGCCTTACATACCTGCAGTGTCCCTTTATTCTGTTTTGATGATCTCTGGTGTAAGAATGTAACAACCCTACATAACACAGGTGTCCTTGAACTTTTTACAGATGGTGATGATCTCAAGTGCCTGTACGTCAGCTCTATATACCTGTGGTATCCTTTCAAGGTTTCTTGATGGTGATGATCTAAGATTTATGCTTGTGTCATCCCTACAAATCTGCAGTGTCCTTTTTAGTTTTCTTGGTGATGATCTCAAATGTATGGATGTGTTGGCCCTGTGCAACTGTGGTGTCCTTTGAAGTACTCTTGGTGGGGATGACCTCATGCATCAGGCCTTCATACCAGATGCATCCTTCAAGTTTTCTAAGTTGTTGTGATCTCAGGTGTGTGTATGTGTCAGGCCTACATAGCCGTTGTGTCCTTGAATGATTTCTTGGTGATGATATTCTTCAGTGTGTGTGTGTGTGTGTGTGTGTGTGTGTGTGTGTGCGTGTTTGTGTGAGTGTGTGTGAGTGTGTGCATGTGTGTTTGTGTGTGTGTGCATGTGTGTATGTGTGTGTGGGGAGGGATGTGTGGGTTTGAGTGTGTGTGTTTGTAACTGCATGTGTGTGTGCATGCATGTACAAGGGGTGAGGGACAAGAGGGGTGAGGGGGATGGAGATAGAGGGATTGGGTAGGTTTGTGGGTATCTGTGTGCGAGAGTGTAAAGTGAAAATCCTACACACCTGTAGTGTCCTTTGATGTGTTTTTCTGGTGGTGATGATCTCCAGCAGCTGCATTTTATCCACAGGAGAGAAGTAGTGCATGCCAATCACCTGTATACACACAAAGAATAATTGAATTTGCCTCTTGCCATGAAACGGTTGTCATATTCACTGATTTAGAAGTATGACTATCTCATCCAAATGCCATTGTTTTTTCATTTTTCTTTCTGACTTCTGAAAAAACAAAAGCAATCAAACAAAGAAGAAAAAAACAAAGAAAAAAACGTAAATAAATTCAAATGACTTGGTCAGTATACAATGTTATTCAACAATGTTCAACAGTTGTATTTTGACTTTTCTTTCCATCCTCAAGTCCATACCATTTTCAAAACCTATTCACACCTTACCTCATATGATCAAAAACAAGTCTCTACCTGGCATGGACTGATAGGCAATTTATCTTCTCTGGTCTGGTTTACAAATGTGCTCTCCAGTGCAATTTATCAGATACTGGATAAAAACTTTTCTGTTTGTTTTGTTTTGTTTTTGAAGAGTTTGTTCCAGGTCAACATCCTCAACCAAATGATTATTATGGTAGAAGGTCTGCCAGAATTAAATCTTTTTGTTTCAAGTTGGCAAAACGTATTCTTCTCGCACAGCACAATGCTTGTGGAAATCCTGCCTGTTATGCTAACCAAAATTAACATTATACAGTATCTCCACAGTAGGCCTGGGTAATCTCAATGCTTTTCAGAAGAAATTCTGTCTTGAAAGAGGATCCCCACCTTTTCAGGTCGTTGACTGGCCTCTGCGATCTGTGTGATGGGCAGGGCTGATGTGTTGGTGGCGAAGATGCAGTGCTCAGGGATCAGCTGGAATATACAGCATGACATCATTAGAGCTCTGTTCAAAATCTATCCTTCCTGAATTTTTTTTTTCCCTGTCCCAACCTCTGCGCCACTTCAGAGGCAGTGCACCCCATGCACTCATTCTGACACCCTGTCCACGACGACAGCCCGGTCGGCCCTGCCGCAGTCCTGGCACCAGCAATCCACAGGGAGGAGTCAATGTCAAGTCGTCAAGAGGCAACCCACCGGAGGAGACATTGCACTGCTGCTGAGTCACTTTGGTGGTGTTCAGTGGTGCCTGTTCTGATCCAACTTACTCTGAACACCACCTACTGAGCCCCCTACTGACGACAATTATTGCTTAGTAGCAGAGCCTGCGTGAGTGAGCTCTCCCTCCAGAGGGCGCCACCACGTCCGTCCAACGACAACCCCCATGGATTCACCAATACCGGTGACCCCGACGGAACCAAACCAAGACCACAGACGTGGAGAGGACATCGAAATTGAGGTCACCATGAGAGCAGGACACGAAAGGCCACAGAATTAGAGACATTTTTTTTTTATGCTGATCGATGAGAATGAGGATGATTAAGATGATGCTACGGATTTCCATTTCAGTCTAAGACCACATGACAGGGCTATGCTTCCTTTCATAATATATCCCGGCATCAACCAGGCCCAAGAGATACAGGCACCTGTAGTGTTGGTCAGCAAATTTGAGCAACACACTCAGAAAACGCATCCATTAAGTGGATGAAACTTGACTGTGTGGTCCCAGTCTTCCCAACTGAGTCCGCAGCAAACTCAACTCTGGGTAGGTGCCTGTCGGGGTAGAAAAATCCACATGACTTTGGTAGGATTCGACCCCCCCGACCTCCCAGCTGGGAGTCTGCAATGCTAACCACTTCGCAACGGCGGCTGGTCTTCTTAAATTTGACATGTACACTCTCTTTCACAGGCAAAGTGTACACACACATACGTGCACTCATATACATGTACACCCAAGCATTTGCATTCATACACACACATACACCCATACACATACAAGCGCACACACACACACACCACACATAAGCTTGCAAAACATATTCTCAGGTCATATATCAACACATTGATTCTATTCAAGGCACCACATGCCATTCAATTACAAAACATGTGTGATGGTGTGGAGGGGTAAGGGGTGTGCAGGTGAAGACAGCAGACGGTGGTAAGTGCAGGAACCAAGGGACAGCAGCCAGTCCAAGGAATAAAATGCAGTAAGTCACATTTGACAGCTTTGTGGCTGTGTAATATTATTGATGATTAAAACCGGAATATAAACCCACTTTTAACGTGTTTGCGTCATATTTTCCTCTATTTTGATGGAAAAAAACAAATAGCACGAAATAATTTTGTTTGCAAACATTTCATTTCCTTCTTCAACATAAACATTTGTATATATCACATTGTCAGTTATGATCCATTCACAATGATTTCAAATTCAAAAAAGGCAGTTGCACATGTATTAGTAAGTGAATAAGAGGTTTTTTTTTTATATATATAGAGGAAGACCAATCAAGGCAAAAGGGGACAAGGATAAAATATAACAACATAGTATACCCATAACTTTATATATATATAATTGAAGAAAGAAAAAAAGGGAAAGAAAAGCAAGCCCAGGCATCCTCACACACCACAGACACACAATTCCAACCTCCTGCAACAATGACATGCTCGTTCCCAATGTTTTCAATAAGTTCTGAAATTCTTTAAAAAAAAAAAAAAAATCAGGGTTATCACCACTGCTGGGCCCATGGGGGTTGACCAAAGTTAACTTTGTCTTGAGGATTTCAATATTCATGATACAGCATCCCTCTTGGTCTCTGATAACATCAAAAACTTTGTATTCAAAGTTATTATTGAATAAAACAGCAACACCATTTCTATTGGTTTTTGACCCACTGAGCCAAACATTGTAGCCCCAAGTGGTTCTAATAAAGTTTTCATTCTGAAGAGTCATATGAGTTTCTTGAAGACAATAAATATGGGCTTCTCTCTTTAGGAGAAAATCAAAAACATCCTTCCTTTTACAAGAGTTATTAAACCCATTACAAAATTTTGTACGTACAAATTTTAAAGGAATCTTTGGTCAACACCATTTCGGAAGCAAAAGTGAAACATTAGAAAAGAAACACTGCAGATATTTTGACAAACTGATTACAGTTACAACAAACCAATAAACAACTGGGGGGTCGTTGGGGGGACGTGATGAGGCAGCCGCCGTTTCTCTCCAGGCTCTTCTGTTAGTGGCTGTCTTGAGGAGATCTGGTATGGTCATTTTTGGTTCAGTCCTTTATATTGTCAGACCAGCTCTTTCTTTGCCGTCCTCATCATGGATATGTAGGCTGTGGTATTGGGCTGGAGGCCAGACCCAAGTGCACTTAGGGCAAGTGGATATGTGGATCCAGTTTTGATTAATTGTATAATTCGGCATTCTTTTGTTTTGAGATCAATATTGAAACCCCTGATCCACATATCTGGTAGGTAGGTTGTCGTTCGAGAATTCGATGAAAATCGGTGAGTACCTTTTTATAAAATTTTCATTTATAAGTCTGTATTACAGGACCGTATATTGTGGGATTTTGGAGTCCTGAACAAGTCTGAGAGCAGCCAGTCGCCCAGTTCAGGGAAACACTGACGGGAGTCCGATGGACCAGTAGCCTGGGAAGATCTTATTACCCCGCCATATCGGGATGAATTTATTTGTTACCCCGCTGTACCGGGAGGAGTCTATTGTTACCCTGCTATGTCGGGAGGACTTTATTTGGTATCCCGCTGCACCGGGAAAGAGTTCTGAGTTGAATTCTGTGTATCCAGAAGAGGAAGAAGAAGTATATAATTTTTTGAATCTGACTTTGGGATCCGAGTCCCCATATGTACCAAACAATGTTATGAATTCATGTAATTAACAAATAGTGTGGTAAGAAAAATGGAAGTCAAAAGAATATGTATTGGCTGAAATGATGTGCAAGCTTGATGTGAGGGGTTAATATAGTTTGGAGAGAAAAAAAGAAAGAAATAAAAACCCCCGCTGAGGTTGTTGGCCAGGGAGAGATATTTTCGTGAAATCTTTATAGTAATGCTTGGTGTGATTGGAGTCAGATTGCGGTTGTGCCCGGAGAGGTCGAGTCTCATGTGCAGGTGTATGCGATTGCATGTGTGTGGGTGAGGCATGGCCATTGGGACAGTGGTGACCCCGACGTAAAAGAGAAATGCTCCCCAGTTAAACTATATCATTGACATGGATGGCAAGGATAAAGTTTTCCATAAGCATGCTGCGTTTTTGTATATGGACAGATGCAATGTCTGTATCAATCTTGATGTCCCTGCGACTGTCAACATCCCTTCTTCAGGATCAGATTTTGAGATAAGCTCTGTTCTGCCGGTTCATTGTGTTGCCACCGAGTGCCAGGTCGCTCAGTCCAAAAATATGTCTTTCACTTCATTGTCTACATCGTCCCCTACCATTGCTTTTTCTGCGGTAGGTGTTGCTGAAAGATGTATCAGACGATGGAGTTGTGTTACCCACCCTTTCTGTGAAAGGTGAGTCATACAAGGATGTTAACATTAATCCTGACCTTTCAGTCTCAGAAGCGACAGTTGACTTCTTTATTACAAGACTTCTCGGATGTCCTTACAGACAAACCAGGTGAGGCTGTTAACGTGGATCCTCATGTGATCCACTTGACTTCAGACACACCAGTGCGGACAAAAGCATATCCCCTTCCATCTGCTCAGCGTCAGGTTGCGGAGATAGAGCTCAAGGTCATGCTTGAGTTGGGTGTTATTGAGGCTTCTACTTCACCCTACAGTGCTCCTGTCATACTGGTGGGCAAGCTGGATGGCTCGGGTCAGATTTTGTATAGATTACTGTGCCCTCAACAAAGTCACTATATTCGATTCTGAGCCCATCCCAGATGTTGAGGAGTTGTTCTGTCAGTTGTCAAAATCAGAATATTTTGTCAAAATCGATTTGAAAAAAAGTTTACTGGCAAATTCCTATGGCTGTAGGAGACAGGCATAAAACAGCGTCCCAAACACCGTTTGGTTTGTACCATTGGGTGTGGATGCCTTTTGGGCTCCAAAATGCCTCTGCTACGTTTGCCAGGATGATGCGTCGTTTGACCCTACATGAATTTTCAGCTGTTAGCTTCTTTGATGACATTCTGTTGGCTACGCAGCGATGGGACCAATTGTTTCATTTTCTGCGACTTTTCTGTTGTCTGCGACAGTTTGGGCTGACTGCTCGCCCATCTAAAATTCATGCCGGGTTCCAAGAACTGGAGTTTTTGAGTCATATGATATCAGTGGGACAGATTGGTCCTGAGGCGAAAAAGGTTGACAAGATTTTGTCGGTCAATCGACCAACTTCCAAGAAACAAGTTAGATCACTTTTGGGTCTGCTTTCCTATTATCATTGATACGTACCGCATTTTGCTAGTATTACTGCCCCTCTGACTCATCTCACCAAGGGTGAGAAATGCAGACAAATTCAGTGGATGGATAACTGTCAGAAGTACCTAGAGACAGTGCAGAGCATTTTGAATAGATTCTCAGTTCTCCTCCTCCCAGATCTTCTTCAGGATTTTGTCTTGCGCACAGATGCGAGCAGTACTGGCATGGGGGCTTGCCTCATGCAGGAGAAAAATGGCTTACTCCACCCTGTACAGTATGCCAGTAAAAAGTTCTCTCAACCCCAACAAAGATGCTCCAATATTGAGCAAGAGTTGTCTCGCTATTGTATGGGCGTTAGATAAGTTCTCCAGGTTTCTTTCAGGAAGGCAGTTTGTATTACAAACTGATCATCGGCCACTCACGTTTTTGAGAGCTTCAAAGACGAAAAATACTTCTGCATTGGGCTTTGTCCATTGAAGAGTTTGATTTTAGGGTCGAACCCATTCCTGGTACTGCCAATGTTTTTGCGGACTTGCTGTCCCAAGGATGAGACTTCTGCAAAAACTGACCTGCCCTCAGGGGCATACATACCACACCATCTTCGGTCCTGCGTTCAAGACTGAGGACCTTGGTGACTGGCTTTCCCATTTTGCCTATTTGTAGGCCCAGATGGAGACCTGTATCTAACAGGGTTTTGATCCTGATTTGGCAAATTATGCCCATAGTATTTAAAACTTTTGGTGATTAGGCTCGTTAATACTGACACTAACTGTAAATAGTCCATGGGTTAGTTACAAGTGAGGTGGTGTTCAGTACACAAAGATTACTTTTTTTTTTTTTGCATAAACTTGTTCATATTGTATGGAAATACTATATATTTACTTATGATAATATTGGCATATATAACGATTCGTTCACCCATATGCTTGTATGCAGTATTTTGCATTGCGCTTGTTCCTGTGTTGGGACAAGGCTATTGGTAATCCTGTTGTTTCATTTCTGGGTTTTTGTGTATAGTGACAATATTCAAAGGTCATATATGCACTTTATGGCTGATGGTGGAACTTGTGTTCTATGCTCTTTGCATTGATCCAGATACAGACGTACCTATGCAATATTTTGTGGATGTTGAGCGATGCATGTTCGGCTTTATGTTTCAGAGGACCTGCTTTCGTATTTCCATTTATATGCTATATTCTGATTGCTGATGACTGGCCCTTATATTTGGACAAATTCCCCTTTGGGTAATTCTTGCCCTGGGGAGGGGGGTTCATGACCCTAGTGTAGGCCATGGTTCGGTTATTGTGATGGTTTTTTTTTTGTTGTTGTGATGTTGTTTGCCTATAAAGATGAAATGAATGGCCATTTTTTGAGTTTTGGGTAGACAATGAGTGGGGTTAACTGAAAGTGAATACGGTCCCTGGGTGTAGGAAAAAAGAGAGTGGAACTCAGGGCTGTTCACCTGCTGAGGTGACTGGTTGAGAAATCGTCATTCATTGCTGCCTTGGTCAAGCTGCCAGAAGAGAAGACAGCAAATGTATGTAACTAGGCTTGACCTAGAGATGGGTTAAGCCCCAAGTTGGATATGTAGGCTGCGGTATTGGGCTGGAGGCCAGACCCAAGAACACTTAGGGTAAGTGGATATGTGGATCCAGTTTTGATTAATTGTATAATTTGGTGTTCTTTTGTTTTGAGATCAATATTGAAACCCCTGATCCACATATCTGGTAGGTAGGTTGTCATTCGAGAATTCAATGAAAATCGGTGAGTACCTTTTTACAGAATTTTCATTTATAAGTCGTCTGTGTTACACGACCATATATTGTGGGATTTTGTGGAGTCCCGAAACAAGTCTGAGAGCAGCCAGTCGCCCAGTTCAGGGTAACACTGACAGGAGTCCGATGGACCAGTAGCCTGGGAAGATCTTATTACCCCGCCATATCGGGACGAATTAAAAAAAAAAAAAAAAAAATTATTTGTTACCCCACTGTACCAGGAGGAGTCTATTTGTTACCCTGCTATGTCGGAAGGGCATTATTTGGTATTCCGCTGTGTCAGGAAAGAGTTCCGAGTGGAATTCTGTGTATCCGGAAGAGGAAGAAAAAGTATATAATTTTGAATCTTTGGGATACGAGTCCCCATATGTACCAAGCAATGTTATGAATGGTAAGAAAAAATGGAAGTCAAAAGAATATGTATTGGCTGAAATGAAGTGCAAGCTTGATGTGAGGGGTTAATCTACTTTAATTTACTTTGGAGAGAAATAAAGAAAGAAATAAAAACCCTGCTGAGGTTGCTGGCCAGGGGGAGACATTTTTGTGAAATCTTTATAGTGATATTTGGTGTGATTGGAGTCAGATTGCGGTTGTGCCCGGAGAGGTCAGGTCTCATGTGCACGGGTATGCGACTGCGCTCGTGTGGGCAAGGCACGGCCATTGTGACAAACACGATTTTCAATTAAAAAAAAAAAAAAAAAATTTACTCTGTTGAAATGGTCCATCGAATCATAATTTTCATACATTTTTAGATGCTTCTATCATAGAAAAGGAATCCTTTACAAGATTCCGATATGGAAGTCTGAATTTCATAAAACGACAGTTTAGATCACAAACTCCCACAATGAACGAAGAAGGCAACTTGCTCAAAGGAGGCCGATGTCGTATAATAATCTGGGAACCGTGATATCTGGGAACGCGTTCCCAGATTTCCAGCAATATCTGGGAACATGTTCCCAGATGTCCTGAACTTCCAATCGTGAAATCTGTGAATGCATTCCCAGATATCACGGTAAACCTGGGAACATGTGCAAAAAAAAATAAAATGACAAGAAGGCCAAATATCTCAATTGCACCTAAAATAAATTGTTTCCTACCTTATCTCAAAAATCCATTCTTTTTTGTCTTCTTTCTGCCCTTCTGAGCTCTGAAAGACCACGTTCCGAGACATCACGGTCTTCCCAGATACTGATCACAGTACATTTGGGGAACACGTTCCCAAAAAACTCTGTGATATCTGGGATGCCTTCCCAGATATCACGTTCCCAGATTTCACGCAACACTGGCACCAGTCATTTTGTATAGTCATAAGCCTGTGCGGAAAAGATCTAAGGCATGCAATATATACGAAATGAGCTTATGGACATTACTTTTAACGTGTGTTTTCAGATTCTTCGGCTTGTCTCTTATTTTTGTAAAATCAAGCATTATTCAATGTTTGTTCGATGGATAATTGAAAATGGTGCCAGATTAACTGTGCAGAATACCAGTGTAGAGAAAATATGGGCTTCTCAGCCCAACACAGTTGTAAACGAATAGAATACATTTCTATGACTTCAGTGATGTGTATACAACTATGTGGATTCTGAGGTATTCATACTTTAAAAGAGTTTACGCAAAAAAAAAAATCAAGACTCATCAAATCAAGGCAGGTAATGGGGAAGGCAACTCTTGAACAAACCATTTTTATTTTTGTGCACAAAGGGTAACCAAGAAATGTATCGTTAGCACCCGGCTACATCCCCCCCCCCCCCAACCCCCTCCACTCTGTTTACAACCAATGTCCTCGCTGACATAAAAATGACATGGAAATGATGGGAGTTATTATGTGCAACACATGAATGGGACAAAAAATGGAACTTCAATCATCAAGTCTTGAGAGGCATTGAACATTACTACTCAGACAAAAATACTTACATCCAAATACCAGAACATCAAAGTATCAGAACATCTTGTCTCTGCCTAATTCTTTGTATTCATCTTATCCCAACTACCAAGGGCTTGCTATTTTCAACAAGGCTACTGAAAGTCAACAGATTCGCATTGACTAGAATGGACATGTATAAACAAATTTTTTAAAAGTTAAATAAAAAAGACCAGTAAGAATTTTTCTGAACAAAACCCAAATTTGGGGTACCAAAATAATGACTAGAATGGATTTGTTATTTAAAACAAAATCCCAATGGTCAGATACCAAAAATGACTAGGAAGCATTTGTTAAAACTCCAAAACATTGGGTAGACACCAAGTGACAACAATGGACGCATTATTTGAACAAAATTCCAAAATGTCAGATACCCAAAATGACTTAAAAAGTATCTGTTATTTTAAACAACACTGCAAGAAAGGCAAATACAAAATATACTTCAAATTAATTATATTCCAAGTATTGGGTACCAAATGACAATAATGGACTTGTCATTTGAGCAAAATTCCATGAAGTCGGATAAGATAAGACAGGATAAGATAATACTGCTTATAGCCCAGCCGACTACACCACGTCACCACGTTAAAATCAACTCGCAAGTCATTCATTCACACAATTCTTTAAAATACATAAAATAAAACATCCAAAAGTTTGTTAATCTTTCCACTGTAAACTCGGATCCAATGAAAATGTTAATCTCTTTCAAGAACTCAAAGATCGCGTCAGGCGGATACAAAATGACTACAAAATGGCTAGAAAGAATTATCAAAAATCCTTAAACTCCCAGGGAGGACATGGATTAGGGCAGGTTTTATCATTTTGGATTGAGTTTCACTAAAAGTCACATTCAACCTAGTTTTGTTTTACCACTACCATTGGGTTTTGAAAAAAATCGGGCATACATCATTTTACATCCCAAAGAAAACTCAACATGTACTGGTAAGTACCCAATCTCAACTCATATCATAAGAAATTTTCTTCATACAACACATTTTCAAGAAACAACCACAGAGTTCATACGCACATTTCATATACTTCAACACATTGTCTGATATCACTTTTAGTGGAAGGATGTTAACCTGAACCCCAAAAATAATAGATAACAGCACAGTCACTCACACCAGGAAACATTGACCACACTCCATGTCAGGTAACTCCAGAACTTCTGATTCCCCCAGCATGAACACCACAGAGGACACGGCAGTAACGTCTTTGGCTGAACTGACACCACTCCTTTCACTGTCCCCTATGCTACTGTCTAATGCTGAACTTACTCCTGCTCTCTCTAAAGCATCAGCACTGTCTGTCCTTGGATCCTCTGTTCTGTCTACCACACGTAGCGACTGTGAGGATAACCTGCAGTCAGATTCTCTCTGACTGGGGCTACTGAGACTCGTTGCTGTCCTGCTGCAGGACAGAAAATCTTCAGAACTGTTCACCTGGCAGTTAGCTGCAGGCTGAGGCGCGGAGCATCTGACATGTTCTGTTTGTCTGCTTAATTCTCCACTTCAACACTCACACTACCAGATGCTTCGTTGCCTTCATCTTCCACCTCTATTCGATCAGCCATAGGCTGTGATTCAGAAACATCTTCGTCCTGATCCTGCAGAGGATATGACCTCCTTGAGGAGGCCACTGAGCTACTCTCTGCCATCACTTCATCCTTTCTGAAGTGTCTTTCTTCCTGGCTATCACTGTCTGCACTATTTTCACACTGTGTGGATGCTTCATTGTTTGAACTACACACACCAGGGCTATCACTTCTACCTGTCCCATGTGGGTACACTCTCACCTGCTTACTCTCTATGGCAGCATCAGAGCTGTCTGGTAAAGGCACCTCTAAGCTGGGCTCTGAGTGCCATATCACACATGCTGTGAAGAACCGGAAGCTGTGGTTCCAGCACAGTCAAAGCTGCCCTCACTGGTGGCCTCTGCACTATCTGCAATGTTCCTCACCGCAGAGCTCACCAAGCTGCCTGCACTCACAAAACCACTTGTCTGATTGGAACATGATGAAGTGCTTAACATGTCCCTAGACAACTGGTCCAACAATGAATTGTATGGACTCCTTGCTGACTGGCACAGGCTCATCACAGGCAGAGCTTGGAGAGTGCTGGAGGGCACAAGAAGACCATTAATTACCATTCTTCCTGTCAAACAGGCAAGTGTCCATCATGTGAGGTCTCTTCTCCTGTGAAGGGGTACATTGTACCGAGTCTGTTGGCAAACTCTTACCGGCTGCAGGTGAGATAACAGTTGATGAAGTGACAGTGGCTTCAGCGATCATTGAGAAGTCACATGAGCTGACTCCTCACTCACAGGAGGAGATGCATGGGCAGCAGATGATGTGGACGGCAGGAACTCTGGGGCTAAACGTCGCTTCTTCAGTGGAGTTACAAAATCGACTCTGGGGCTAAACGTCGCTTCTTCAGTGAAGTTACAAAATCTGTATGGGATCCACTGGGACTATGCAGAGCAGATGCAGTGGCAGAGGTGACAGTGGCGGATGGACCAGGCCCTGCAGCATGTGTAGCCAGACTTGGTGGAGAGCTGCTCTCAGTGGGAGGTGGTCTGAGCGTCACTAGCTCAGTGTCCACTCTAAGAGGCACCATTTCATACATTGCCCGACGCAACCAGCGCTTCTTAAACATTGCCTTTGGTTGACTCTGAAGCTCGTCTGTATGTAGCATATCTGCTCTTTTTTCTCTGAATGTGATCCATGGAGCTTCGAGGGCCTAGAGTGTATGACACAAACATTTCCTCATCTCTGATAGGTCCCTCAGGACCAAAGTCGTTGGACAAGAACCGAAAATGGTTATAAGCCATCCATTCTATGTACAACTTCTTCTTCTTATGAAACATATGGGCAGGGGTGTCCTCTAGCATCAGAGAAAACAGATCCACGAAAGATGATGTAGGGGTAGATTGGTGCAGGAGACAGAGGTAGTTCGACAGGTTCTTCCTTCAACCATAGTTTGACAGGCTCTCTTCCTCCAACTCCTCAACAGCAATAGGAAACAGGTCAGCCATCTGAGCACTTGTCGTCAGCGGTATTCTCGTCATAGGTGGAGATCTGGAAGGACGTGTGAATAGATTTAAGAGGTATATAGATAGAAAACCTGTACAGGAACTGTGATACACATTCTTATATACAAATGCAGATGGACTGTTGAACAAAAAAGATGAGTTACTTCTATTAGCTGAAGAAAATAAACCTCACATTATGGTAGTAACAGAATCTAAAGCGCGAAACCAGAAAAGGGTAAATTCTGTTGAATATTCAATTCCAGGTTATGAACTATTTTTTCATGAGATTCCAAAAGAGGTATAACTATATATGAAGGATTCCATAAATGCCAGAGCATACAAGCTCTCTAATGGTAATGACTTTGATGAAAACTTGTGGATTACCTTTTCAAATAAGGATAGACAGAAAATACTGATTGGAACCATTTACAAAAGTCTAACACAACAATTGAAAATGAAGAAAAAATGTTTGAGTTGCTGAAGCAAATTAGATTAGAAAAATTCAAATATGTTTGTACTACTGGGGATTTTAATTTCCCAGATATTGACTGGCATAGCACTGGCATTGGAGAAAGAGGTCAAAAGTTCATAAACTACCTACAAGATGCATTTCTGAACCAAATGGTAAAAACAACCAACAAGACAGAGAGAGGGACAAAAATACTAGATTTAGCACTTGTTAATGGTGAGAATATGATATCAGACATTAAGCACTTAGCTCCTATAGGCAAAAGTGATCATGAAGTTTTAATTTTCTCTTTTTACCTAGGAGAGGAGCAAGAGAAAGAAGAACCAAAGCAGTCATAAAATTTTAAGAGAACAAATTTTATGCAAATGAAAGAAGAACTGAAGAAGATTTACTGGAATAAACTCAATGATCTTAGTGTAGAACAATGCTGGGGGAAAACTAAAAGTATATTAAATTCTTTAATAGAAAACAACGTTCCAAAACAAATTATTAAGAATAATAAAAAGCAGAAACCAAAGTAGATGAATGCAAAGACAATGAAATTTGTTAAAAAAAAAAAAAAAATATAATATGTATCAGAAATTCTTAGTCATGAACCAGGGGAAAGATTATTAAAATTATATTTTAAAGCACGTAATACTTGTAACAAAAAAATAAGAAAAGCAAGAAAGGAATTTGAAAAGAAGCTATCAAAGGAATGTAAAAATAATCCAAAAGCCTTCTGGAGATATATGTTCAATTGAAAACAATGATGAACACAGGAGTGAGCCCTTTAGTGACTAAAGGTGACACAGTAGAGATAGATAGTGGCAAGACGGATATTTTGAATACAATCTTTTTCTAGTGTATTCACAAGGTAAGATACCAAAAATATGCCTACTTTAATTCCAGCTTCGAGGTCAAAAGGTATAGTATTGGAAAATGTAGATATTTCAGTGGATGCAATTAAAAAAAAAAAGAAAAAAAAAAGAAACTTCAATCTCTAAACCCAAATAAGTCATGTGGTCCTGATGCCGTTCTATCGAGAATACTAAAGGAGTTAAAAGAGAAGATGCCTTGCCAATTTATATACTCTTTCCTAAATCTGTTAAAGAAATGATACTAGTACCTTCAGACAGGAAAGCAGCTAGTCATTCCAGTATTCAAAAAAGGTACAAGAACAGACCCAGGACATTATACACCGGTGAGTTTAACATGCATCATATACAAAATTTATCATTTATTAAGAGGCTATCATTAAACACATGACAGAAAATAAATTATATGCCGAGTGTTAACATGGATTTCGTGCAGATCTTGTGTGACTCAACTTTTAGAAGTGATGGAAGACTTCACAAAGGAGACTGACAAAGGAGAGAATACAGACGTGTTGTATTTAAACTTTAGAAAAGCATTCGATTCAGTACCACATGAGAGACTTTCGAAGAAATTAGAGTCTTATGGAATAATAGTAAATGTACTTGGTTGGGTTAGAGACTTTTTTATCAAAAAGAAACAGAAGGTAAGGATTGGTAGTTCCTTCTCTCAAAATGCTGATGTTATTAGTGGGATACCACAAAGCAGTATTTTGGGACCAATATTATTCACGGTCTTAATAATGATCTCCCTGTAGATTAAAGAGTACATGTAAAATCTTTGCAGATGACACAAAACTTTATAACTCTCCGAAATTAAATAAGGAATTACATTGAAACATTAGTACAGTGGTCTGATACTTGGAACCTATATTTTAATGCAGAAAAATGTAAAGTACTTCATATTGGAAAAAACAAACCACAAAAGGATTATATAATGAAAATGGAGACAAGGAAATAAAAGTATTTAAATGTGAGGAAGAGAAAGACCTAGGTGTGACTTTTGACAAAAATGTACTATTTGACAATCATATTGTGAATAGTATTAATAAGGATAACAGAGTGATTGGAATAATAAAAAGAACCTTTACTACAGTGTGAATATTATAAGAAATAAAAAAAGTTATATTCGTGCAAGAATGGTATCACCATAATATATTTTTTTTTGTGTAAAGCAATTAATGAATGAGTATGGCAATTTCATGTCTCACACAAAGAGTTTCTGACAAGTTTTCCAGGAATCGGAACTAATTTTCTTTTGTATGAAGGTATTCTCAGTGCTGTTCGTTCTTATGGCAAGAAGTTAAATGTTGTCTTTACCTACAGATATAAATTGTTCGATCAGAAAATGTTTTTTTTTTTTAAATCAGAAAAGGCAATAAATGTGTACAAAATATTTGAATGATAACAATGCTATACCTATTTGTGTCACTAAATGGAATAGTCTTTTTGAGAATCTAAACTAGAAATTGATCTTTTCTCATTGCTTTAAAACCACAACAACAGATGTCCAACTGAGATGGTTTCAGACTAGACTTCTACATAGGCTGCTCCCAGCTCAAAGATACTTATTTATGTGTAAAATCTCTTATTCTCCTATTTGCAACTTTTGTAATCAAGAAGAACAAACCATTCCTCACATGATGCATGGGTGTATTGTTAAAAAATTTTTTGGAATGATTTTGAAAATATGTTCAAAGACAAATGCCAACATTGTCATAATACAAACATAAACAAGGAATTTGTTCTATTTGGGCTCAAAGTAGATACAAAAACAGAGAAAGTAATGGACCTCATTCTTACAAAAACAGATAAAGTAATGGACCTCATTCTTCTGTTAGCTAAATTCTACTTTGTATGTAAAGTCTGATGTTGCAATTTTGAAAAATAGATATAATACTGAAAAACATTTGGCTGTTATAAATTATAATGCAAGACAGTTTGAAGAAACTTGGTGCCCATATCTTACAGTAATTCCTTGATTGCCTTCTTTCTCCCATTCCACAAATATCTATTTTATTACACGAGTGTCACCAATTGTTCTTCAGTCTTGTATGCACATGTATTATCTATTGTATAGGGTAATTGCTTGTTATCCATGGCTTTCGAGCCTGTTGCATTTTTTTTTTTTAAGCGACTCCCAAATACTAAAGAGTGTGCACATGTTGCCTATTACTGTACAGTGTGTGCAGTATGATCTATGTTGTCATTGATGTAAAGTACAACCTATATTTCTATTTACTTAGTTTGATTCTCATCCTCGTTTAATTTATTCTCGCAAATATGGCAGAAATTATACCCCACACGGAAATGGGAGGGAGGGAGGGGAAAGTGTGTAATATTCAAGAGTGCTGTCGTTCACCAAATGTGTATGTGAATGCAGATATATGTACGGGGGAGGGGGAAGGATGGCGTTTTTTTTTGTTTGTTTTGTTTGTTTGTTTTTTCATTCCTTCCCCCATTTACAACGTATGAAGGAAATGCATATGTCTCAGTATGGAGTTGTGTATGTCTTGTAAAAAACGAAAAATTGTTCAATAAAAAAGAACCTTTCATTCATAGAAAAGGACATGACTCTTAACAAATATATAATACACTAGTTAGACCTGTTCTTGAATATGGAAATGCTGTATGGTATCCAATGCTAAAGAGACAATCAGAAGCTCTAGAAACAGGTACAAAGAGCAACAAAGATGATTCACAATATAAAAGATCACTCATATCAGGAAGGATTGAAACATCTACAACTTCCAACACTTAAGGCAAGAAGAATAAGGAGACTTGATTCAAACATACAAGATATTTAATGGAATTGATGTTGGTTCAGCATGCTTTTTTGTGTTCTGCAGAAAAATACTAGAGGGAACAGTGAAGATACGATTTTTAAACAACATTCCAGAACTAATTTGAAAAAAAAACTTTTACTGAGTAACAAATTTTTGGAATAAACAAACAATTAACATCAAACGTGCATCCAGTATTAATGTTTTAAAGAACCTCATAAACATGAATTAAATAACCAACATGAAATATGAATTTGATGTACAGTCAGACTGAGCCCGCCTACGATGGACTGGACCAACGGACATGAAAAAAAAAATCTCACAAACACACACAAAAGGGGCGTAAAAAGCCTAAATAAACTAAGTTGTTTTTGATACAACGCCCCTGATCCTATTCCTGATAAAGGCTCTACGGCGCTCATGACTCGACTATTCCGCCGGTTTCGTTTAATTCGTTTGTGCCCGACAGCTTTCTCATAATTATAGGCTATCACCTATCAAAGTACCGACCTGGACCGACGTTGCTCAACTTCGGTGATCGGACAAGAACCGGCAAGTATAGGCTATCTCACGCAGCTCCTTTATGTATCACAGCTATCCCCGACACACGAGTCACTGCTATCGGACGAGAACCGGGGTCTCCAACGCGTTATGGCCGTTGGCTCACAGCTATCTGTCACAGCTATCTGACGCAGCGCCTTTATGTACCCCACGCGGACCGCAAAGGCCGACACACACCGCGGTTGAAACAGCCTCGCGAGACGGGAACTGACGTGTAATTTTGTGCTATCTGTTGCAGCTTCTGTGTTGTCTAGCTCGCCGTCCGTTCAAAGTATTCAAATATATTTGATATCGATGCAAACCTCAGAACCCAAGGAATAAAATTCAGTAAGTCACATTTGACAACTTTGTGGCTGTGTAATATTATTGATGATTAAAACCAGAATGTAAACCCACTTTTAACGTGTTTGCGTCATATTTTCCACTATTTCGATGAAAAATACCAAACAGTATGAAATAATTTTGTAATGAATGAATAGCTGGCATTTTCGCCCTATTTATACATATATATTTCATTATCCATGACGGTGTCTACGCGGTGAAAATTGGTTTTGAAATTTGAGATAAAACACAACTGATTTTCGTTACCATGTGGCCGTTGACACGTGGTTAACGATTTAAAAAAAAAAAAAAAAACAAAAAAAAAAAAACTCTGTTGAAATGGTTCGTCGGATGACAATTTTTATACTTTTTGTAATTGCTTCTATCATAGAAATGGAGTCATTAACAAGATTCCGATCTGGAAGTCCGAATTTCATAAAACGACAATTTAGATCAAAACTCCCACAATGAACGAAGAAGGCGACTTGCTCAAAGGAGGCCGGCGCCGTCAGTTATTTTGTATAGTCGCAAGTCTGTGCGGAAATCTTAGGCATGCAATGTACGAAATGAACTTATGGACATTACTTTAACGTGCGTTTTCAGATTCTTCGTCTTTTCTCTTATTTTTGGTGAAATCAAGAATTATTCAATGTTTGTTGAACAGACACACGCTTGCTCTGGGGTTTTTTTTAAAGTAGCACATGAGAAAATAAAAATGAAGTAAATGAGGAAAACATTATTCAGTGTGGTGGGTCAGCTGTGTCGGGCAGTGTGGGGAGTGTCCACAAGTAAAGTTGGCTGGAGTGGTAGTGCTCTGCTTTCAAAAGGGACAATCACGATAAAATTGTGTGTGTGTGTGTGTGTGTGATAACCTAAACGCACTTGTTCAAAATGGCGCCTGCACAGTGTTTGTTCTGCGGTACTAGTCAGACAAGTTGATCAAGACAAGTTGTTGAAGTTTAAGTACTAGTTGCACCCTTGTATTCTTTTACATCAGTTTTACTAACTTTTTCTGGTATCTCAAAGGTAAGTAACATTTTTTTTTTATAATAAGTTATAAAAATTTTGGTTTTTCTTTGTTGATTAGCCATGAGAGGAAGCCAAAGGGGAACAAGAGGAGGAGGGCAAGGTGGAAAACTTCGTTCAAATTCTAATTAATGGAAGAAATAGTTCAGTGGCAAAGAAAGATACAGCTGCCGCCATCTCTACACACAAACAAGCAATGAGAACTAAGTTCTTCATTTGCCCTACATGTGAAAATGCTGCGGAGGAAAACCAGGACGGTGTCAACTCTCATGACTGTAAGCAGTGGTATCATAAAGATTGTACGCTTCTTACGGACAGAGATTTCAGTTATCTTTGTGAGGATTCAGCATCTAAAGCAGGCATCGAATGGACTTGTAAGACGTGCCATGCAGGGGGGGGGGGGGGGGGGGGGGAATTTAGAAGCAAAAACTTGACACATTAATTAGACTTTTCGAGTCTGTGACACGAGGCTTTGCAGACTAGAATCAGGATGCACAGGGGAAGCCCTTGATAAAAAGATCGAAGAGTTTGTGAGTAAAAAAGTGACAGAGTCGTGGATGAAAAAGTAAGTAGAGAGAGAAAAAAAAGAGAACTGAATCTGATTATAAGCGATCTGAAGGAAAGTGATAAGACAAAGAGCAGAAAAGCAAATGGATGACACTGAAGAATATAGTGCAGAAAAATGTGTCCGGACTTAGAGGGTGAACCTATCGAGGAAACTGTCCGACTGGGAAAAGTGAATATAATATTAGTTCACAACCCAGATTACTGCGAATAAAGGTTCGAACAACAGATATCAAAAGAGAAATCTTGACAAATGCTCGCCAGCTTAACAGAGGAGTCCAAGATCAGGCCAAAACAATTTACATAAATCCTGATTACACCCCAGCAGAACGATTGAAAAAAAAGAAGTGCGTCAGGAACTGAAAAAAAGAATCAGTGACGGAGAGACAGACATTGGGATCAGAAACGGTGAAATCGTTCGGGTCAAGTGGTCAATCAGGTCGAACCTGGATGGCCAAAACAGAGATTGACAATCCTCTAAAGGAAAACAGAAATGTATATAGTTTTTAAAATACTTCTAAAGAGGATGACTGTGTTTTTGAACGCGCTGTTTTGTACAGTAATATGGATGGTCTTTTTTTAAATAAAAGAGATGAGGTATTAGCGTTTATGGAGGACACTAATCCAAGCATTGTAGCAATAACAGAGGCGATAGCCAAAAATCAAACAAATGTTAACCTTGCGGAATATTCTTTACCAGGGCATGATACTTTTTTCAACCTAAACCCAAAGAGAGCTGTAGTGTTATTTGTAGAAGAGTCTTTAAATTCACAAATGTGTACTGAAATGAATGAAAATGATTTCGAAGGAAGTGCCTGGATTCAGTTTGTTACAGGGGATGGAAAGAAAGTCATATTTGGTTGCATCTGCATGAGTCCCAGTGGTACGCTAGAAAATGAAAATATGCTGATTGAAAGAAGGCGTTGAATGAAAACGAGGCTGTTGGAAGGGAAATAATGTGCGAGTCAAAGTCGTAATGATGATAATATTACTGATAGGAATACTAATAATGGTCAAAATATTATATATAAAAAAAAAGACAAGATTACTACCAGTCTTGGTGTCAATAAGTAGGTATGGGAGAAAGGAGAGTGGGTTAGAGGATTCTTAAACAGCAGGGTTGCCGTGGCAACAATCCCGGAGGCTAAGGCGATGGTGAAGTGTGTGTGTGTGTGTGTGTGTGTGTGTGTGTGTGTGTGTGTGTGTGTGTGTGTGTGTGTGTGTGTGTGTGTGTGTGTGTGTGGATATGTGTGTGTGTGGTATCAACATTTCCACAACATATGCATAGGAAAGAGGGAAGATGGAACAGGAGTACATGTTGAAGAAATAGTGAATGAAAATAAAAATAAAAGAAAACCAAATGAAGTGAGGGAAATGGAGTGGACAAGTATCTGAATAAACAATAGACTGATGTGAGAAATAGAGAGGGTGTGGTGAGAAGGGAAAGGAAGATAGCTATAAGTTATGTATAAGGTAAATAGTGGGATATATGGTAGTATGTGTGTGTAGTGGGAAGATATTGTGGGCTGAGACTGAAGTGATGGGTTGGTACATGTAACTTTAAGGTGTTGATGGTAAGAGGGTGGAGGGAAGAAGGGGATGGGTTTATACTGACTGGGGGGGGGGGGGGGGGGGGGGGGCAACATATTCACACCTATACACTCTCTCTCTCTCTCTCTCCCCTCTCTCTCCCCCCCCCCCCCCCCCTCTCTCTCTCTCTCTCTCTCTAAAAATTAAGTTATTGTTTCTAAGTATTATCATTATTTTAATTCTACAATTATGGCCGGCAATGGGATTAGTGATAATAGGGACATAATGCTTAGAAGCATAAAGGTGAAAATGACTGACGGTAATAACAATGACATCAGTGTTGTTGTAAATTAAATGTGATGTGTATGATGTTGATGAATGAGAGAACAGTAAAGGTAATGATATGATGATAGTGATAAAGTAATAAAGGTTTTAAGTAATATACCCTCTTACCATCAACACCTTAAAGCGGTGGTAAGTGCAGTAACACTAGCGGAAATAAAGGCGCCAGGAAAGGAGAGGGAACGACCAGCGATAAAGGAGCTAGCATTCTATTTATTATGTGTGTGTGTGTGTGTGTGTGTGTGTGTGTGTGTGTGTGTGTGTGTGTGTGTGTGTGTGTGTGTGTGTGTGTGTGTGTGTTAGTAATGTCAGCAGCTTGTTCATTGGTTACCCCCCCTCCACCACCCCAGCAAACCGCCATACCTACCAACACCCCTACACACATCATTACTAGGGCAGAGGGAGGGGGAGGGGGGTCGATAGTAAGATGACGTAGCAAATGGTGAGACTCGGAGAGTGTAGGAAAAGGGAAAAGATGATAGCTGCAACCTATGTCTGAGGTAAACAGTGGGAGGTAGGGTAGTATGGGTGTGTGTAGGTGGAGGATATTTTAGACTGGAGCTGCAGAGGTAGAATGGTACATACTACTTTTGGACGTGATGCCATGAGGATGGACAGTGCCCAGTTTGGCAATGAGATAAGATTCCTGCATAAGGCGTTCCAAGTTGTCACTCTTCGATTGCCAAAGTGCCAAGACTTTGACATGGTTGATGTTGTGTTGGGCATGGTTGAAGTGTAGGGCGACTGGTTTGGGCCGGTGGTGGCGGATGTCGGCCAGGTGTTCAGAGATGCGCGTCTCAAGTGTGCGAGATGTCTCACCTACGTAGATCTTACCACACAGCTGGCAGTGGATGGCATACACAATGTTGTGGCTCTGGCAGGAGAAGGTGCGTTTAATAGTGAAAGAGCCCGTGGGGCCATGTAAGATGGTGTCTGGTTTGGTGAGAGAGCAGATTTTGCAGTTGGGTTTTGAGCAGGGGAAAGTACCTGGTGGCTTAGGTGTGGATATTTTGTTCAGCTTAGAGCGCACCAGTAGGTCGTTGAGGTTTTTGTCACGTTTGAAAGTGATCATTGGTTTGGTCTCAAAGGCAGGTTTATGATTTTCTACTATGTGCCAGTTAGACTTCAGGATCCTGCAGATGGGCAGATTGTGAGGATGGAAGAGAAGGCAGGCAGTGGGTCTGTCTGTCTCTTTGGGAGGTTTAGTTTCCAGAGTAGATGTTCTGGATTTAGCTGCAGTGCGACTGAGAGCATCATTGATGACGGCACTAGGGTAGCCACGGTTGGTGAAAAAAATCAGACATTTTGGTTGCTTGTATAGTGAAATCTCTCTCGCTAGAGCAGAGTCTGCGTAGGCGAAGGAATTCAGAATATGGAATGCTGTTTTTAGTGGACTGGTGGTGGGAAGATGTGTAGTCCAGGTATGAGTGCGCATCAGTAGGTTTGTAGAAGACTGAGGTTTGAAGCAGTCCATCTTTGAGGGAGATAGTGATGTCCAGGAAGTTAACTGACTGTGAAATGGTGTAGGTCAGCTGGATGGATGGATGGAAGGAAGGTCTGAGCAAAGTTGAGGAAATTCTGGAGGTCATGTTCTGGCATGGATGTGGCTCCCAATCCATCATCTATGTATCTTTTGTAGAGCTCTGGTGTTGGGCCTGTGTAAGAGGTTAGTAGGTGGTGTTCTAGGTGTCCCATGAAGAGGCAGGCATAGGATGGTCCCATTTGGTTTCCCATAGCAACACCTTACTGATTCTGAGAACCTACTCTACAGTAAGTTAAAATCAGAACAGTAATGCCGGCCCCCCAATCCTCTCCCGTACACATGCCAGTTCACCAGTCCATTCATTTTCTGCCACCTATCATCCAGCCATTTGCACTAGGGTATGCTAAAACACAGTTTCAGAAAACGAAATCTGCATCCCATCTCAACTTTCTAAAACAATGCATTCGACTGCGAATCACCCCTCGCGGCTTCTCACTTTCTCACACCCCCCATCCGATCTTCATAACACGCTCTCACCACTACCACTACAAGGATTCTATTCCAAGCCAGCCGTAGACTCATGTTGGCACATATCAAAACACTCAATTCATCCCTGGAATCTCTCTCCCGTCTTCTTCAATATTTCAAACAACAAACCACAATCATCATGCCCATAGCCACTGCTTCAAGACTCAGACAGCTCATCCATACACACAACCAACTCATCCACAATCACTGCCACCAGATTAAGCAAGACAAGTTATCGAAACTACAAAACAAATACAAGGCAAACCCAGACCAGTTGAGCCCCCCTACACACAACACTGACCCCTCTATCACCCATGAGCAACACCACCACCTTGTCGCTGCATTCCTGATAATCTGACTCTCACCAATGATGAAAGATCAGTCCTGGCAAAAGGTCTGAAATTTATTCCCATTCAGCCTACCACCAATAAATATCAAAACCACGTTGATGTTGAAAGATTCTTTAGAAAATTAAGATGGATGGCTGCACTTGACGGTGTGCCAAAGCCCCCTCTACCAGAGAGCTCAGACATTTTTACCCACCTTTTTCGAACTCCAGCACTTCAGCCACCTCTTGACAAATCCACTGAAGTTGAACTCTACATCAAAAAGTGTAGAAAAGAAATCTCTCAAGTTAAATCCAAACCTGTCCGCCATTCCAACCTCTCACGGGATGAACAAAAAGCCCTTGAATCACTGAGACAACGACAAGACATTGTCATCAAACCAGCAGACAAGGGTGGTGCAGTGGTGGTCTGGGACAAACAGCTGTACACAAAAGAAGCACACAGACAACTGTCAGACACAAATTTCTATACACCACTCACAGTATCAACCCTCCCCCAACACCAGAAACTCATCTCAACCACAGTTAAACAGAAAAATCAAACATAACAACTTACCGAAGACAGCCAAACCTCATAATGACAGACACCAAACAAACCCCCTTCTACCTGCTCCCTAAAATACACAAAACAATACACACCTGGCAGACCCATTGTATCCGCATGCAGCTGCCCTACAGAACACATTTCACAGTATTTAGACTCTCTCCTCCAACCCATCGTACAAGGCCTCCCCACATACCTCAAAGACACTACACACACACTCAACATGATTAATTCATACAACACAGATCCCACTTTTCAACCCAGCCTCCTCTTTACACTTGATGTCGTCTCTCTCTACACTTCCATCCCTCATGCTGATGGACTGAAGGCCCTCGCATTCTTCCTTAACAAACGGCCCCCAAACCAACAACACCCTCCCACAGCTACACTGGTCAGACTTGCAGAATTAGTCCTCACCCTCAATACTTTTGAATTTAACAACCATACATTCTCACAAATCAGTGGTGTTGCTATGGGAACCAAAATGGGACCATCCTATGCCTGCCTCTTCATGGGACACCTAGAACACCACTACTAACCTCTTACACAGGCCCAACACCAGAGCTCTACAAAAGATACATAGATGATGGATTGGGAGCCACATCCATGCCAGAACATGACCTCCAGAATTTCCTCAAACTTTGCTCAGACCTTCCATCCATCCATCCAGCTGACCTACACCATTTCACAGTCAGTTAACTTCCTGGACATCACTATCTCCCTCAAAGATGGACTGCTTCAAACCTCAGTCTTCTACAAACCTACTGATGCGCACTCATACCTGGACTACACATCTTCCCACCACCAGTCCACTAAAAAACAGCATTCCATATTCTGAATTCCTTCGCCTACGCAGACTCTGCTCTAGCGAAGAAGATTTCACTATACAAGCAACCAAAATGTCTGATTTTTTCACCAACCGTGGCTACCCTAGTGCCGTCATCAATGATGCTCTCAGTCGCACTGCAGCTAAATCCAGAACATCTACTCTGGAAAACTAAACCTCCCAAAGAGACAGACAGACCCACTGCCTGCCTTCTCTTCCATCCTCACAATCTGCCCATCTGCAGGATCCTGAAGTCTAACTGGCACATAGTAGAAAATCATAAACCTGCCTTTGAGACCAAACCAATGATCACTTTCAAACGTGACAAAAACCTCAACGACCTACTGGTGCGCTCTAAGCTGAACAAAATATCCACACCTAAGCCACCAGGTACTTTCCCCTGCTCAAAACCCAACTGCAAAAATCTGCTCTCTCACCAAACCAGACACCATCTTACATGGCCCCACGGGCTCTTTCACTATTAAACGCACTTTCTCCTGCCAGAGCCACAACATTGTGTATGCCATCCACTGCCAGCTGTGTGGTAAGATCTACGTAGGTGAGACATCTCGCACACTTGAGACGCGCATCTCTGAACACCTGGCCGACATCCGCCCACCGGCCCAAAAACAGTCGCCCTACACTTCAACCATGCCCAACACAACATCAACCATGTCAAAGTCTTGGCACTTTGGCAATCGAAGAGTGACAACTTGGAACGCCTTATGCAGGAATCTTATCTCATTGCCAAACTGGGCACTGTCCATCCTCATGGCATCAACGTCCAAAAGTAGTATGTACCATTCTACCTCTGCAGCTCCAGTCTAAAATATCCTCCACCTACACACACCCATACTACCCTACCTCCCACTGTTTACCTCAGACATAGGTTGCAGCTATCATCTTTTCCCTTTTCCTACACTCTCCGAGTCTCACCATTTGCTACGTCAATCGACTTACTCCCCACTCCCCCCCCTCCCCTGCCCTAGTAATGATGTGTGTAGGGGTGTTGGTAGGTATGGCGGTTGCTGGGGGTGGAGGCGGGGGGGGGGGTAACCAATGAACAAGGCTGACATTACTAATGGAACACACACACACACACACACACACACACACACACACACACACACACACACACACACACACACACATAAATAGAATGCTAGCTCCTTTATCGCTGGTCGTTCCCTCTCCTTTCCTGGCGCCTTTATTTCCGCTAGTGTTACTGCACTTACCACCGCTTTAAGGTGTTGATGGTAAGAGGGTATATTACTTAAAACCTTTATTACTTTATCACTATCATCATCATTACCTTTACTGTTCTCTTCATCAACATCATTACATCACTACATTTAATTTACAACACACACTGATGTCATTGTTATTACCGTCAGTCATTTTCACCTTTATGCTTCTAAGCATTATGTCCTATTATCACTAATCCCATTGCCGGCCATAATTGTAGAATTAAAATAATGATAATACTTAGAAACAATAACTTAATTTTTAGAGAGAGAGAGAGAGAGAGAGGGGGGGGGGGGAGAGAGAGAGGGAGAGAGAGAGAGAGAGAGAGAGTATAGGTGTGAATATGTTGCCCCCCCCCCCCCCCCCCCCCCCCCAGTCAGTATATAAACCCATCCCCTTCTTCCCTCCACCCTCTTACCATCAACACCTTAAAGTTACATGTACCAACCCATCACTTCAGTCTCAGCCCACAATATCTTCCACTACACACACATACTACCATATATCCCACTATTTACCTTATACATAACTTATAGCTATCTTCCTTTCCCTTCTCACCACACCCTCTCTATTTCTCACATCAGTCTATTGTTTATTCAGATACTTGTCCACTCCATTTCCCTCACTTCATTTGGTTTTCTTTTATTTTTATTTTCATTCACTATTTCTTCAACATGTACTCCTGTTCCATCTTCCCTCTTTCCTATGCATATGTTGTGGAAATGTTGATAACCACACACACACACACATCCACACACACACACACACACACACACACACACACACACACACACACACACACACACACACACACACACACACACACACTTCACCATCGCCTTAGCCTCCGGGATGTTGCCACGGGCAACCCTGCTGTTTAAGAATCCTCTAACCCACTCTCCTTTCTCCCATACCTATTATTGACACCAAGACTGGTAGTAATCTTGTCTCTTTTTTTTTATATATAATATTTTGACCATTATTAGTATTCCTATCAGTAATATTATCATCATTACGACTTGACTCGCACATTATTTCCCTTCCAACAGCCTCGTTTTCATTCAACGCCTTCTTCTTTCTTGCGCTGAACACAGAAGCGATCAAAGCTAAGTGCATTTTCGTTATTTGTTTCATGTTTGTTGCACAGAGCACTTAACCCCTCTTGGAAAAAGTGACCATGAAGTTTTATATTTTAAATTATACTTGGCTGATAAACTAGAAACTAAGACAGAAGATATAAAGTTTGATATGAAAAATGGTAACTTTTGCCAGATGATCTTAACAAAACAGATTGGTCTGTACTGACAGAATTGAATATTGACACAGGCTGGGGGAGGATAAAAGAGAAAATTCACGAAGCTATGGAAAAAAAAAAAAAAAAAACATTCCGAAATGTAAAATAAATGAAAACAAAAAATTGAAACCAAAATGGATGGATAGAAAATCACTGAAAATTATTAAAAAGAAATATTGTATCAGAGATTTTTGAGAACAAAAAAAGGCAGAGATTACCAAGCATACATAAAAGTAAGAAAAAAATGTGTGTGGTCAACAAATAAAAAAAAAGTAAAAAGGAATTCGAGCAAAAGTTAGCAAGAGAATGCAAAACTAATCCAAAGCTTTTTTGAAATATGTGCAGTCAAAAACAAAGGTAAGAGTAGGAGTCAGTCCTTTGAAATCACAAGATAGAAACATAGAGGCAAAGGATGAGGACAAAGCCGAGATTCTAAACACTTTTTTTGCCAGTGTGTTTACACGAGAGGATAAAAGGAACATACCAGATGTAATACTAAAATGTAAATCAAATGGTAAAGCTGTTTATGATGTAATTATTACCCCAGAACTGGCTAAAAAGAAACTTGATAATCTAAATCCAAATAAAGTGCAAGGACCAGAAGCTATTCCATCTTGCGTTTTAAAGGAACTAAGCACAGAACTAGCAAAGCCTCTTAGTATCCTTTTTAATAAATCTATGGAGCAAGGAACTCTACCTCAAGACTGGAAAACTGCAACAGTAATACCTATAAAAGGGAACAAGAACTGACCCTGGAAACTACAGACCTGTAAGCTTGACAAGTGTGACTTGTAAGGTACTGGAGTCAATCGTAAGAGATGTTATTATTGATCATATGATAAATAATGAGCTGTATGCCAAATGTCAACACGGTTTTCGTCAAAGTAGATCTTGTATCACACAGTTGCTTGAGGTAATGGAAGACTTTACCAAGTTAATTGATAGTGGAGATAGCACTGATGTTTTGTACCTGGACTTTCGTAAAGCCTTCGATTCAGTCCCACATGCCAGATTACTTAGTAAACTTAAATCATATGGTATACTGGGAAAAGTTTGAGATTGGATTGAAAACTTCTTAAGAGATAGAGTCCAGAATGTTAGAGTTGGCTCTTCTGTGTCTAGTAATGCTAATGTCATCAGTGGAATTCCCCAAGGCAGCATACTGGGACCTATATTATTTACTATATTTATAAATGACTTACCAGACGGGTTAAAAAAGCACATGCAAGATCTTTGCTGATGATACTAAGTTGTATAGTTCACCATCCAAACACCTTTACTATGCAAAACAACATTGAGCTACTCATAAATTGGTCTAACTCATGGAATTTGTACTTTAATGCATCCAAATGCAAAGTATTACATATTGGCAAAAAAAACCAAACAAACCTAAAATTAAATTACAGTATGAAAGTTGGGGATCAAGGAGTTCAAATAACATGCTGTGAAGAGGAAAAAAGACTTGGGAGTAATATTTGATGAAAGACTTACTTTTTGACAGACACATTGCACAGACCCTCAAGAAAGCCATGCAGATGATATGGTGTTATCAAGAGAACTTTTACATACCTGGACAAAGATATACTTTCTTAGACTGTATAAGGCAATGACGAGACCGATTCTTGAATATGGCAATGTGCTATGGTATCCAAGATTAAAAGGCAGTCAATAGAAATAGAAAAGGTGCAGAGAAGAGCAACTAAGCTAATACCAGACATTTCTTATCATTCATATGAAGATAGATTAAGATACCTAAGGTTGCCATCCCTCAAAGCCAGAAGGATATGAGGAGATCTGATCCAAACTTTAAAAATTTTTCAATAATCAACATGATATTGATCCAGCATGTTTTTTTAAACTTGCACTAACCAACATAACCTGTAACAGTTGTGACAAAGTACAAATACAGCAATTTAATACTAATATAAGGAAACATTCCTTCAGCCAGAGGATAGCATCAGTTTGGAATAAACTAACTCCGAACATCAAACGAGCACCAAATACTAACTCTTTTCAAAATCTTATCGATAACCATAAAACAATTACTGACATCATGTTCAACTTTGATGGTCGAAAATAAAAAACTGGGCTTGCTGTGGACCTGACAAATGAAAGAGCACACTAATAAGGGGCATATAAAGCCGCGAGGCTATGATGAAATAATCATTGCCCCTAAACTTGAACCTGAACCAGACAATTGAAAATGGTGCTAGATTAACTGTGCAGAAAAAAACCAGTGTAGAGAAAAATGTGGGCTTCTCAGCCCAACACGGTTGTAACGAGTAGAATACATTAATTCTTATGACTTCAGCGACGTGTATACAACTATGTAGGTTCTGGGGTATTCATAATTTAAAGAGTTTACACAAAAAAATCAAGATTCATCAAATCAAAGGAGGTAATGGAAAAGTAACTCTTGAAGTTGAACGGGTACATATCAATCTGGGGCCATACTTACATGTCGTTGGTAACGGGAAGTCACCTACTGCCTCGTTGTAAGCTCGAAGGTCCATTACTTGCAGATCCATATGTCGAGAGAAACCTTAACCTCGTGGTTTGCAGTGGGTGAGGGGTGAATAACGTACAACGAGGATAGGGCATGAGTTCGCCGTGGGTTAGATCAAAACAAAGCCAATGGACACGTTCAATGATCACGAACGTTATGCAAAGTTAAAATTTTTGTCGTCACAACATCTTCCAGCTGACAGACACTGTCCAAGAAGACATTGAATTTGATTTGCACAGCCTGAGACACGGAACTCGGCCCCCAGCTCTACAAGTGTGTGTAGCTCCCAAGTTCCTATAGGCAAAAGTGATCGTAAGGTTTTAATGTTCTCTTTCTTCTTCTTCTTCTTCTAAAAAACTGGTTCACTCAAAAATGAGTAGGTCACCAGCGCGCATGTTAAAAAAAGAAAATGTGACTCTGCGTGTTGGCCCCTGGAGCAAAATTGGCAACAAGGGGTCGCACATGATACTTAAAAGGTTAAAAGCAATGGCCAGGTTCAGGCCTGGGTAACCAATAAATCTCTGGAGAAGTTAAAATAGAAAAAAACAAGTCAATATGCAGATCTCAAGATTGTCACATCAATTTGATTTTTAAAGAGACTGCATTTGTGGCAATCTTGATGGCACCCGCCAGTGAGTTCCACAGCCTTACAGAAATAGGATAAAATGAATGAATGAATGTAAATAGCTGTCAATATTTGATGCAGGCGTGGCATAAGATTGACCACTACTCCTGGTGCTACTTTTATTCAATACTAGTTGTTCCATTGGGATATCAATTAGTTTAGCTCTGCCTTTGAAGGAGATAGTGAGTTTAATAAAAGCTCTTCTCTCTTCTAAGGGTTTCCATTCTAATTTCCTCATGTTTTTCCTAGTATTCCCTTTCTCTCTGATATGGTTCCCTGTTACGAACTGTGTGCTGCTCTCTTCTGAATCTTTTCGAGGTTATCAATGTCCTTTAGATTGTAAGGATTCCAGACTGAGCGACCATATTCCAGTACTGGTCAAACCAGTGTTTTATAGCAGTCGTCCCTAACCTTTTGGGGGGCAGTTGTTGATATTCCTGTATAAGAAAGCTAAGATGTTGTTTGCTTTCTTACATACTAAACTGTAATGTTCTTTCCATTTGAGACGAATATCTATAATCATTTCTAAATATTTTGCAGCACTGGTTTCTTTAAAAAATGTATTGTGAATAGAGTATTCTGATCTAGTTGGTGAGTGTTTATTACATATACGCAACACTTGGCACTTCTGGGGATGAAATTCCATTTTCCAAGTTCTTTCCCCCTCTTGTAAAGCGTTTAGATCTTGTAGAATGCGTGTATCATTCTTGCTCTGATTGTTCTACATACTAAGCTGTCATCTGCAAAAAGCCTTATAGTAGATCCAGAGAGAGATTTCTACTTGTCATTTGCATAAATTAAAAAAAAAAAAAAGTGCCCCAGAACAGTTCCCTGTGGTACACCTGACAAGACTGGTTTACAATGGGATGATGACGACCCCTCCACAATAACTTTCTGTGTTCTCCCAACGAGGAATGATCTCAAACATTTTAGCAAAGAACTTCCAATGCCGATGTGTTCTAATTTAAGTAGCAGGCCCTCGTGGTCAGCCTTATCAAAGGCTTTATAAAAGTCTAATAAAATTGCATCAAGTTTGCTGTCTGTTGTTAAGACAGTTATTAAAATCATTGAGAGTTGTTATAAGTTGAGTCTCACAACTCCTTCGCTGTCTAAAAACCATGCTGGGCGTTATTTAAGAAGTCGTATTTGTAAAGATGGTCCATTATGCTACTATATATTATTATATGTTAAGTAATTTTTGTGATATGGTTGTAAGAGATACAGGTCTATAGTTCTCTGCTTTTGTTTTGTCACCCTTTTTTGATAAAGGGACAATGCTAGCATCTCGCCACTCATCAGGTATTACTCCCTGGTCCAGTGAAGGTTGGAAAAGTAGTTGGTATACCTCAGTCAATTCATTGGCACATAATTTTAAGAGCTTGCCAGGAATGCCATCAGGACCAGTAGCTTTGTTTTCACTGGTGTTGGTCAGTAACTTAAATACTCCTGCTTTCCTTACTTTGATATTTTGCATTTCAGGGAGCTTATCATCATCCTTTAGTCTAACAATAATTAGAGACTTGGGATTTGAGAAAAGAGATTTGGACCTAGGAGAGGAGCAAGAGAAAGAAGAACCAAAACAATCATATAATTTTAAGAGAGCAAATTTTATGCAAATGAAAGAAGAATTGAAGAAGACTGACTCGAATAAACTCAATGATCTAGTGTAGAACAATGTTGGAGGAAAATTAAAAGTATTTTAAATTCTTTAATAGAAAACAACGTTCCAAAACAAGTTAATAAGAATTAAAAAAAAAAAAAAAAAAATTGTAAAAAAAGAAATACAATATGTATCAGAGATTCTTTGTCACGAAGCAGGGGAAAGATTATCAAAATTACATTAAAGCATGAAAAACTTGTAACAAAAAAATAAGCAAAGCAAAAAAAAAAAAAAAAAAAAGAATTGAAAAAGAAGCTATCAAAAGAATGTAAACAAAATCCAAAAGCCTTCTGCAGATATGTACAATTGAAAACAGAGATGAACACAGGAGTGAGCCCTTTAGTGACTAAAGAAGGTGACACAGTAGAGACAGATAGGGGTAAGGCAAATGTTTTGAATACATTTTTTTCTGGTGTATTCACAAGGGAAAATACAAAAAATATGCCTATTCTAAGTCCAGCTTCTAGGTCAAAAGGCATAATATTGGAAAATGTAGACATTTCTGTGGATGTAATAAAAAAAGAATCTTCAATCTGTAAACCCTAATAAGGCATGTGGTCCTGATGCCATCCCATCAGGAATACTAAAGGAGCTAAATGAGGAGATGGCCTTCCCACTTTATATACTCTTTCTAAATCTGTTAAAGAAATGATAGTACCTTGAGATTGGAAAACAGCTACAGTCATTCCAGTATTCAAAAAAGGTACAAGAACAGATCCAGGAAATTATAGACCAGTGAGTTTAACATGTATTATATGCAAAATTTCAGAATAATTTATTAGAGAGGCTATTATTAAACATATGACAGAAAATAAATTATATGCTGAGTGTCAATATGGATTTCGTGCAAAAAGATCTTGTGTGACTCAACTTTTAGAAGTGATGGAAGACTTCACAAAGGAGATAGATAAAGGAGAGAATATAGATGTATTGTATTTAGACTTTAGAAAAGCATTCGATTCAATACCACATGAAAGACTTTTAAAGAAATTAGAGTCTATGGAATTGTAGGAAATGTACTTGGTTGGGTTAGAAACTTTTTATCAAAAAAGAACTCAGAAGGTAAGGATTGGTAGTGCCTTCTCTCAAAATGCTGATGTTATTAGTGGGATACCACAAGGCGGTATTTTGGGACCAATATTATTCACGGTGTTTATAAATCTGTCTTCATGCCTGTGTGTGTCACTGTTACTATGTGTGACTTCATCATGTTTATGGCCATTCAATAGTTTTATCAAACTTGTTTTAGATATATTTTAAGCTGCTTTTTCAGTCTTTGTGTGTCTGTGTCAGCATGTTTGTGGGCATGCGCAGAAGGTTGGGGGTTATTCAAGACATGCGCAGAAGGAGGGAATCCCTCTTTTTATCTGACTTTCACCCCTTTACTTTCTAGATACTTAGTAGGTAGAAACCGAGACAAAACCCAGAGGATATAGCTACAAAAATAGAATGCGCTGAACCCATAGGGTTTGTACCCAGGAGGTTTGTTTGTTTGTTTGTTTTTTTTTTTTTTTTTTGTACCCAGGAGTTAATCTCATTGTAGAAGTAAATTTACCGACAACACATAAGTACGGCCCCTACCCCCATCTCATTGTGCCCCCGTCTCATTGTGCCCCCAATGTCATCTCATTGTGCCCCCGTCATTCAGAGGAAAGAAGAACATGTACAAATTAAGCAGAAACCATCTGTTTTTGACAAAATTCTCTACGTTTGTGTATAAGTAAAATCTACTGACTTTCAATTAAATCATCTGAACTACAATGTAAAGTTTTCTTCTCTCTCTTTTTAACTGCAAAGTATTCATACATGCATATGCACATATGTGGAGGTTCCTGCTGAAACTAAAAAGGCTGTTGGTTTTTAGACATGTATAGGGACAAAGAAAGGAAGAAAACCTTTGTCAAAATGAACGTATTTTTTGTTAAAACTAGGCTACATACATGCATTCATTAGGACAGAGAGAAATAGTATCCACACAGATGGGGGCACATTTGAGATGGGGGTGCAATGAGACGGGGGATAGATTGACATAACCCCTCTTGAACAAACCATTTTCGTTCACGAAGGGTAACCAAGGATTTGGCGACGATAATGGCAGAGCGCCATGGGCGCCTTTTGGCGACAAGGTAGGGTGACCTAACTCTCGGTACTCTCACTCTCGAACTTAACGAGATAGAAAGCCGTCGATAACAGTCATAGTTCCGGTATTCACTGACGCATGCCTCACAGCCATTAGCTTCGTCAGAGCGGTGTTCAAGTCGTGTGGTTTTTATCGATTTCTGTTGATAAGTTTTTCATTCATTATGGCCTCCAACCAAGCACTTCAGGTACTCAGCCTCGTCGTACATTTACTACTGATCAGGTGCTGGAAATATTGAGTAGACGGTCAGTTGATCCTGATTCGGATGAAGAACACCCCAGATGGTGACCGAGATATATTGTCGGACAATGAAAGCTCAACCGAGTCGGAAGAAAGCGTGGCTGACCCAGTTAGAGGTGTGGCAAGGAGAGGCGCAGGCAGGCAGACAGTGGGCTCGCGCGCGGTTGGCGACGAGCCAACGCAGACTGACACCGATAGCAGTGTGAGTGAGACGACTGAAAGTGTAACGGTCAGGGGTCAAACAACACGGAGGGCTCAGAGGCAACTGACTGCGAGCACATCTGGTGTACAAAGGCGGCAGGGTCGAAGGGGGCGTGGCAGAGTGACACGTGGCAGAGGTGTGCAACTACGGCAAACTAGGCCAGCCCAGAGACGAGTTCGCCTGGGAGTTGTATGACCAGTTTGACTCGTACGCCCCAGGAGAATGGCTTCCCAGGTTCCAGAGGCCAACAGGCAAGTGTGAATGACTTTGTTTTCATAAAAATTATTGCTTTCAAAAGTGAGAATGAAAGATAGATGTGTGTGTGTGTGTGTGTGTGTGTGTGTGTGTGTGTGTTTTCCCTTTTTCTTTCTTTCATGTGTGTACCAGTGGGGCATAAGTTGTGTGTGTGTGTGTGTGTGTGTGTGTGTGTGTGTGTGTGTGTGTGTGTGTGTGTGTGCTATTCCCTTTCTGTGTAAGAAGTGTGGTGTGTGTGTGTGTGTGTGTGTGTGTGTGTGTGTGTGTGTGTGTGTGTGTGTGTGTGTGTGCATGTTGTGTGTGTGTGTGTGTGTGTGTGTGTGTGTGTGTGTGTGTGTGCCCTTTTTTCTTTCTTTCATATGAGTACCAGTGGGGTATAAGTGTGTGAGTGTGTGTGTGTGTGTGTGTGTGTGTGTGTGTGTGTGTGTGTGTGTGTGTGTGTATTCCCTGGGTGTGTAGAAGTTGTGTGTGTGTGTGTGTGTGTGTGTGTGTGTGTGTGTGTGTGTGTGTGTGTGTGTGTGTGTGTGCTGCTATCCCTTTTTGTGTAAGAAGTGGTGTTGTGTGTGTGTGTGTGTGTGTGTGTGTGTGTGTGTGTGTGTGTGTGTGTGTGTGTGTGTGTGTGTGTGTGTGTGTGTGTGTGTGTGTGTGTGTGTGTGTGTGTGTGTGTGTGTGTGTGTGTGTGTGGGTGTGTGTGTGTGTGTGTGTGTGTGTGTGTGTGTGTGTGTGTGTGTGTGTGTGTGTGTGTGTGTGTGTGTGTGTGTGTGTGTTTCTGCATCATTTCATCATAGGGTCATATCAGTAATTATTCCTCTGATTGTTGTTTCAGGGGTGCTGGTGAACACAGATGGGTTTCAACCTGTGGACTATTTCCAGCTCTTCTTCCCTGATGCTGTGTTCCAGCTGATGACTACACAGTCCAACATATATGCAGAGGAGCTTCTGAGTGGGATCACCGAGTTGGACCCACACTCCCGACTGCAGGCTGCCAGGGAGACCACAGTGGAGGAGATGAAGGCCTACACAGCCCTGCAGATTGCTATGGGGCTGTGCAGCAAGCCGGAGTTGGAGGACTACTGGCGAACCTACTGGCTGACCAAAATACAGTTTGGGTCTGTCATGTCTAGAAATAGATACGAATTACTTAGTCGTTTTATTCATTTCAATGACAACCGTCAGCAGAAGCAGAGAGGGGAGGAGGGATATGATCCTCTCTTCAAGATCCGTCCACTTCTGCAAATCACCGACCCACTGTATGAGGCAGCTTACTGCCCTGAGCAAACCTTGAGCATTGATGAGAGCATGATCAAGTTCAAGGGGCGTCTGTTCTTCAAACAGTTTCTGCCTGATAAGCCAATTCGCTTTGGCATCAAGCAGTTCTGTCTGTCAGAGGCTTCCAGTGGCTATGCTCTCAAGTTTTTGATTTTATACAGGGAGGGAGACGTTCACCTTTGACAACTTCAATGCTGGGGACTTTACTGTCACAGAACAGGTGGTTCTAAAACTCATGGATAGCCTGTCTCTGACACTAGCCATATTGTGTATACAGATTCTTTTTTTACATCACCAAATGTTGTCAGACAGCTAAAGACCCTCAACATCGGTCATTGTGGAACTGTGAGGCCAGGCCGCAAGAACATGCCACCACACTTCAACAGCCGTGACATGCCACTTCAAAAGGGGGATGACCCAGTGTTTATGAAGTCATCTACCACTGACATCGTGGCCTGTGCATGGCGTGATGTAAAATTTGTCCTCTTCCTTTCCTCGGTGCATTTCAGACAACACCGTTGATAAGAGGATGAAGTCTGGGAAACACACTGGTGGGTTCCGTATGCTTGAGAAGCCGGTCATTGCGGAGGATTAATCAGAATATGGGTGGTGTGGACCTGACGGACCAGCTTTTGGGGACTTATGCCTACCCGCATAAAGTCTCCAAATGGTACCATGCTGTCTACCACCGCCTTAGAGAGGTTGCTCTGACAAATGGCTATATCATTTACAAAAAGACCACTCCCAGACCTCACCTTCCAGCCAGGGTTTTCAGGGAGAAGGTCATTGATGGGCTGTTGGAAAACTACAGGCCTTTAGTTCAGATCAGAAGCCAGAGGGGAGACGCCCAGACCAGCACGCTTGACAGAGCGACATTTTTTGGAAAAAAAAAATGAGGATGGCAGCCGCCCTGACTGCACAGTCTGTAGCTCCAGAAACACAGAGAGGGTGGAAGAGAGTGCAGACCAGGTTCAAATGCAGAAAATGTGAGCTACCCATGTGCCCAACGTTGTGTTTTGAACTCTATCATACACGACAAGATTTCCGGAAGGCCGCCGGTCAGCTGATCCATGGGCTGGACTAATGCCTTGGCCCAGTCAGCATGTGTACAGTACAGACAGTAGAAATAGTGTCATTTGTAGCAGTAGAATTTTTTTTTCATTCTGTCTGAAAACTGAACCTGGATACACTCACAAACTTGATACTTGCAGGTCTATTGCGCCATGCCATCACCAGTTTTCTGATTTGGAGTATGTGCTTTTGAGGCTGTATTTTTCATTCTTCTGATGGATATTACATACTGTCTGGCCTTCATTTGGTGAGTGGACTATTTTCCCTTCCTTGTTCAGAGTTTGTTGGCATGCTTGCTTCTTTTTTTATGCTGAGATGAATGAAAAACATTCAAAATTTTATTTTGCATTTTTTTTTTTTTTTTTAACTTCAAATTACTGAAAAATTTTAAATTGTTCATGACTAACCATTACTTATATATTATACTAATAAAGAAATACAGTTTTTCCCCCTCCACTTAAAAAAAAACAGAATGAAAATTCATCAGTTAGGTCCTGAGATATCTGTATTTCAAACATGCTGACATGAAATTATGTTTTCCTAAAAAAAAATTGCTGGTGATGTGATGTGGAGTATGTGGTTTTGAGGCTGTATTTTTCATTCTTCTGATGGATATTACATACCTTATGGCCTTCATTTGTTGACTGGACTATTTTTCCTTCCTTTTTCAGAGTTTGTTGGCATGCTTACTTCTTTTTCATGTGAGATGAAAGATAACATTCAAAATTTTGTTTTGCATTTTTTTTTTTACTTCAAATTACAAAAAAAAAATTGAAATTGTTCTTGACAAACCATTACTTATATATATAATATTACAAAAGAACAGTGTTTCCCCTCCACTTAAAAAAAAAAAAAACAGAATGTAAATCCATCAATTAGTTCTGAGATATTTGCATTTCAAACATGCTGGTATGAAATTATCATTTTTCTAAAAAAAATTGCTGGTGATGTGATGTGGAGTATGTGGTTTTGAGGCTGTATATTTCATTCTTCTGATGGATATTACATACTTTATGGCCTTCATTTGTTGAGTGGACTATTTTTCCTTCCTTTTTCAGAGTTTGTTGGCATGCTTTACTTCTTTTTCATGTTGAGATGAAAGATAACATTCAAAATTTTGTTTTGCATTTCTTTTTACTTCAAATTACAAAAAAAATTGAAATTGTTCTGGACAAACCATTACTTATATATAATAATGTTACAAAAGAACAGTGTTTCCCCTCCACTTAAAAAAAAAAAACAGAATGTAAATCCATCAATTAGTTCCTGAGATATTTGCATTTCAAACATGCTGGTATGGAATTATCGTTTGTCTGAAAAAAATTGCTGGTGATGTGATGTGGAGTATGTGGTTTTGAGGCTGTATATTTCATTCTTTTGATGGATATTACATACCTTATGGCCTTCATTTGTTGAGTGGACTATTTTTCCTTCCTTTTTCAGACTTGTTGGCATGCTTACTTCTTTTTTATGTTGAGATGAAAGATAACATTCAAAATTTTGTTTTGCATTTTTTTTACTTACTTCAAATTACAAAAAAAAAAAAAAATTGTTCTTGACAAATCATTACTTATATATTATAATATTACAAAAGTACAGTGTTTCCCCTCCCCTCCACTTAAAAAAAAAAAACAGAATGTAAATCCATCAATTAGTGCCTGAGATATCTGAGTTTCAAACATGCTGGTATGAAATTACCTATTTACCTTCCACTTTTGAGTACAAATTACTCTTCTGAAGGCTTCATTCTCCTAATGCACTTTCTTATCCTTTGTTCCACTTCAGAGATGGTAAAAGGTATGATCTGAAAAGACCCACTTCCTGGTTTCATGGAGCTAATGAGAATGCAGGTGGCTCAGTTGATCAGATGAGTGCCATCCAGTTACATGTGCTAATAATAGCACTGTGCTGTTGCTGCAGCAAGGTTGCTGAATTCCACTGAGTGGAGGGAGATAACCGATTTTCGCGACTGTACTGTCGTTTCAAAATCTAACTTTTCTAAGATGATTTAGGGGAGGAGGTCGCACAAAGAATCTGAATATGAAGCCACTGGTGTTATAAACTTACGGCATGGAAACAACCATAGATAATTTGCGGTGCATCCTCTGAGATTACACTCTTTAACTGCAGATTGCCCATATTAGCATGCCATATTGGACTTGGGTCTCTGAAGGGGATGAACAGGTCTGGCAGTTTCAAAACTGAATTTCTCTTCTCATTGTAAAGGGACATCATTCTCACATTGTCATCACTGGAGTTGATGCAGATATACCACATTAACCCTTTCACTGCCAGACATTCTGTTTTGCATGAATCCCCATCGCCAGCCATTTTTTGCGAAAAAACTATGATTTCATACCAGCTTGTGTGAAACGCAGATATCTCAGGAACTAGAAAAACAATTTTCATTCTTTTCTTTTTTTAAATGGAGGAGAAAAAGTGTATTTTTGTTATATTATAATATATTAGTAATGGTACGTCAAGAACAATTTCAAATCATTTAGTAATTTCAAGTAAAAAAAAAAAAAAAAGAAGCAAAATAAAATTTTGAATGTTATCTTTCATCTCAATATGAAAAAGAAGGAAGCATGCCAACAAACTCTGAACAAGGAAGGAAAAATACACCACTCACCAAATAAAGACCAGAAAGTATGTAATATCCATAAGAATGAAAAATCCATAAGAATGAAAAATACAGCCTCAAAACCATATACTCCAAATCAGAAAACTGGTGACTGCAGTGCACAATGGACAGGCAAGTACCAAGTTTGTGAGTCTGTCCGGGGTTCAGTTTTCAGACAGACACACAAAACAAGAAGAATTCTACAACTACAAACACACACACACTATTTCTACTGTCTGTGCTGTGATGCAGGGAAAAGCAATCACACACACACATCTATCTCTTCATTCTTCTTTCACTTTTGACAGCAATAATTTTTTAATGAAAGCAAAGTCATTCATTTGCCAATTATCCTTTAGAAACTGGGGAGCCATTCTCCCAGTCAAACTTTAGTTTAATGTGGTGGGCCTAGTTTGCCATTGCTGCAGCTTGCACACCCTCTGCCATGTGTCACTCTGTCAAAACCCCTTTGACCTTGACACCTTTGTGCTCGCAGTCACTTGTCTCTGAGCCATCCATGTTGCTCGCCCCCACCATTATAGTCAGTCGTCTCACTCACACTACTATCAGTTTTGAAACTACTCTCAGCGTCAGTTTGTGTTGGCTCTTTGCCAACAGTACGTGAGCCCACAGTGCGCCGGCCAGCCCACTTCTGCTTGCCACGCCGCAACTGGGTCAGCCATGCTTGTTTCGACTTGGTTGAGCTTTGACTATCCGATAATGTATCTGGTCACCATCTGGATGTTCTTGATCCAAATCAGTATCAACTGACCATCTACTCGACATTTCCAGCACCTGATCTGTAGTAAATGTACAGCAAGGCCGAGTACCTGAAGTGCTTGGTTGTGACGCCATAATGAATAAAAAAAAAAAAACCAAAAAACAACTTATCAACAGAAATGGATGAAAACACTAAACTGAACACTACTCTGACGAAGCTAATGGCTGTGAGGCATGCGTCAGTGAATACCGGAACTATGATGGTTATCGCTGGCTTTCTATCTCGTCATGTTCGAGAGTGAGAGTATTGGGAGTTAGGTCACCCTCGTTAGTCGCTGAATGGGGACGTCAGCGGCGTAAGGGTTAGCACTAACATCTGCTGTAGCAGTATTGCCACATTCCGAGTGAAAAGGTTGAAAAGTGTACACAACACATATAACATGTCATGATGTCTGCACGCACATACATATACATACGCAGTAAAGAGACATAACAGACTTTTGATCCAGCAATTCAAAGCCATAAGCAGCACACAGAGAGATTCGCATAGCGGCATACACACTCACATTCTCCACTTCCTTCATGACCTTGTGTTTATGTTGATATCCTCAAACACGGCCTCTATCAGTATCACCATGTCACAGGTGTCAAAATGCTTGTAGCTCACTATAGGATCCAGGTTGGACATGATGGTGTTGTGCTCAAAGCTGCAGCACAGGACAAAGACTGGACAGTACCATTTGCTTTACACTATCCCTCACACAATTAACTATTTAATACTTAGTTTCGAAGTGAGGTGAATGCAGGCAGAAATTGAAACAAACTTGAAAGAAGATTTACTGTTCTGATGAATGAAAAAGACAAAGTGCAAGACAAAACACAATGTGTTTCAACTTCTTTGGTCTGCTTCAGGCAAGACAAACAACACTCAAGAAGAATTGATAATCACTTATCTCCTCAAACTGGGCACAAATTGGATGCATTCCTCATCCATTTTGCGCCAATTTTGAGGAGATAAGTGACAGTTCTTTTTCCTTGTTTTGAATGTCAGTTGTTTTTCATCTTGCATCATGTTTCGTTTCTTAATTTGTCTTAATCTCTCTCTTCATTCAGCAGAACAGTAAAATCTTCTTTTAAGTTAATTTTCATTCTGTCATTTGGAGGAAATGAATGTCATACTCTTATTTCAACACATCCATTGTTAAACCTGCAGACTTCATCTTTTTTTGTACATAAATGCCAGTTCAGCTCCATACTATTTTTTGTCAGATGAATCAATATTGTGTTGACAAATAACCCACTTAGCTTCCTCCTCCAAGAATACAAAGCAGAAACTTCTTTCTTTTTTCCCCCAACACAAACGCTCCTGTACAATGTACGTTCTTCAACACTTGGACAGACACAATTATTTGTTTGCTAAGTCTTGCATACCCACCAGCCGCTGTGGCGAAGTGGTAAGCGTCGCGGACTCCCGGCTGGGAGGTCGTGGGTTCGAATCCCATCAGAGTCATGTGGGTTTTTCTGCCCAGACTGGCTCCTACCCAGAGTTTGAGTTTTTTGCGGACTCAGTTGAGAAGACTGGGACCACACAGTCGAGTTTCATCCACTTAATGGATGCGTTTCTGAGAGTGTTGCTCAAATTTCCTGACTAACACTGCAGGTGTCTGTATCTCTCGGGCCTGATTGACGCCGGGATACATTATGAAAGGAAGCGTAGAGTACAGCCCTGTCATGTAGTTTCAGATCAAAATGGAAATCCGTAGCATCATCTTAATCATCCTCATTCTCATCGATCAGCATAAAAAAAAAAAAGTCTTGCATACCCTCCAGACGGCTATTTGGAGCTTTGCTGTTGCACATTCTTTCCTCCTTGTAAAGTGACAGCTCTGGTTTCCATCTTTAGACACACTAAATTTTAGTCACTGTGCATTCAGTGTGACAAAAGCCACTACTTGTAAGTGCCATTAGAGCCATCGCAAACAGTGTGTTAATGTCAGAATTAACCGACACTTGTAGCATACATTTAGATCCTGCAGTTCTTGAAACTTAATGGAAGTGTTGCACACTCGAGAAAAGGCAACAATTTTTTGTGAGCATTGTTGTTGTGTTGTCACTGTTGTACCCTGGCTAAAAGATCATCCAAACAGCCGAAGTACTTGAACACTATGGTACAAATGCATTGGCTATGGATGAGAACATTACGAGTGTGACCGTTTTTCATTACCCTGCCACATGGGCAGCTACACTCTGACTTCGAGGGATTGTGAAGACTGATAATGTTATGCTAGGAGCTTGTCGTGACTGAAGACAATCCTTGCATAACTATGCAAAGCATAACAATATTTTGATGTAGCCTTGGTGTTCTAGCCTATGTCAACTGGTCTTAAGCAAGGCGGGTGAACACTGATTGTGCACACTTCATTCAATAAACCTCTGCCCAAAATTACACCAGAAATGTATCTCATAGTTCAAACAGAGACGTAGTTGTTCAGACTTTCTCAACTTCTCCCTACAGATTTCTGCAAGTCTGCCATATTCTCTTTCTCTGCCACTCAGTTACAACAGTAGCATCCCTTGTTTGACTGAGCTCTCTGTGATTGGTGATATCAGGAATCAGACGTACATCAATCATGCACCACTACACTGAATAGGAGAAGCACTTAATCGTGGCCCCCCAAAAAATGTGGTGCAAGGAACAAACATAAAACAAAAATTACAATTCCGCCGAACGAATGAGAGAAACAAATAACAAGACAAAACATGAAGTGTTTCAACCTCTTTATTCTACTTTACACAAGACAAACAGCATTCAAAACAATGACAATAAGTAATAATGAAAAATCACTTAATTCCTAAAATTGGGTGCAAAATGAAAGACCAAAGAGGTCAAAATGCCTGAGTTTTGTCTTTTAATTTGTAACATAAACGAGCACTTACCTTTAAGTCGAAGTTTGTGAGGAATTCCATGATGGTAGTTTACAGGAACGGAGGAATATACACAATGCGCATGCGCATAGCAGGCCATATTTTTAAAGTATAAGTCCTTCATAAAGGACTTCATATCATCTTTATTCAACCAATTTGATGAATAAGGGTGATAAATTGTTAAAGCGATAAAAAGTTTGCATCAACCAAAAAAAAAAATCAGATTTTGTTCATGGGAGGGAACATTTTTAGCAAGGGAGGGCATTTATTCCTCCGTTCCTGTAAACTACCATCATGGAATTCCACACAAACTTCAACTTACAGTTAAGTGCTTGTTTATGTTACAAATTCCATTTCCGGTAGTTTCCTTGGTAACTAGCGAATCTACGAGACTTTGAAGATGTTTGTGCAAACTGAAAATTCTGATATGTATGTAATGTAATACTCTGCATCACAATCACACAAAAGGTAACCTTTCCACTGGTCTTTAGATCCATTTATTAACCCTACACATAGAGCATTTCATGACTCGGCTGTAAAGGAATAATTGGGCAAGGAAGTGACTAGACTTTATCAGAATATTGCAGCAAACGTAGAATAAAATCTTCATTTAAAAAGTTTTGGGCTCTCATGCCTAAACGACAGATCTCTTAAAAGATCAAGCATCATTCATAAAAGACATATTTAAATGCAGCATACTATGCACCACAAGTTGCCAGACCATGCAACAAATTCAGTGTCATGAATATTTTAGAACAACTTCAGTCTGACACCACAGGATTGTCCATTTTCTTTGGGCTATAATACTTCAAGATTGAATCATTTTGTCCCTGCTCTTGCTTGACTGGTCAGTTACAGAACTTCTGAAAAGTTCTGGCATTTGACCAACCTGCTGTTTTCAGCCTGTCATCTAAAGGTACACCACTTTTCAGCATTGCAGATGACCATGCTCCTCAGAAACTGTGTGTGCCAAAGTCCTTTACTCCCACATCATGCAACAAAGTCTTCATCCATTTAGAAATAGTATTTCTTGAAGCTAATCCATGTGGACACTGATAACATAAGATAAGCCTGTCTGAGGATGCTCATCTAAGAACTTCAGTTCTTTTCATATGTTCCTGAAGACACTGCACAACACAAATTTTTGGGATTGTCTTCATACTTGGTAATTCAATGACACCTTGATGAAAACCTGGTCTAGTTGTCTTCAGCTTGTCTGTCATATATAAATTGAACAACCAGATCTATGCACTCTGACATTACTAAGCTTAAATAATAAGATGAATAGTTTGGAGTCTTTGTGCACATGATAACAACAGTAGGCACACAGTTTTACACTCAGCTCTTTCAATGTCAGTAGAGCATTCTACTTGACTACCAAAGTGTGTGAGCAACACCGAAACATCCCAAAACTGATGATATCGAGGTAAAGGAGTTCTTAGCTCATATAAATAAAACGAATCACAAAAGGATGTGCACCCACTGGTTTGCTATTCTCTGGTTCTAGAACAGCTGATATGGCACTGCGTGCAGTGTTGAGAGCACTGTAACCTAAGCCTTGAGAAAACAACTGGGTTAAAAAACTGAAGGCCTACTTCTACAGATGCACAAAGGGGATTATAAGCCCTTTCAAAACAGATTGCACTCCATCTGGAGAGATATGAGGCATTTTGTACTTTAGTTACTGGTCGCCAGGATACCCAGACGATGTTGAAAGTTTGTCCACAAACTCCTCTTGCCTCGACAGCTTGCCTGATAAGGTTGCATGCCATCAGCTGGAACTGCCTGTGGAGAAGATGAACTGCATGGTTGTGTGGCAAATAGAACTCTTGATCCTTTGGGCAGAAAAACTGGAGTGCTGGTCAGGAAGTACCAGGAAGCAGTTGTCCAAAATGGGGTGATGATAATCTGCTGTCTGCCTGATCTTTCCTCCATTTGTTCAGCACCTTGTGTAGCAAGCTGAAGGTGGGGAAAAATATATCTTTCACTTGCCCCAAATTAATGCTGAATGCATCAACTGCCCACGCGTGTGGATCTGGCCCCCATGATACAAAGGGCTTTATTTGATAATGTAGTCGGGAAGCGAACAGATCAATGTCTGGAGTACCCAATATTTCTGTCAATTTACAAAAGACATCAGGATTCAGATGCCACTCTGTTCTGTCATTAAAGGGTCTGGACTGAGCCTCAGCTTCCACATTACTTATCCCTGGAATATGAGAGACTGTCAACCAAACGTCTCTCTCATCTTGCACCAGATCCAGATTCTGTGGGCTATTTCATTACACTCAACAGAACGAGAACCACCCCCATGTTTCTCAAATAGGACACAGCACATGTATTGTCTGTCAGAATTTTCACATGTTTTTTTTTTGAACCAGATTTTCCTTAAAACATTTCAATGCATGCTCAGTGGCCAAATGCTCAAGGGCATTAATATGCAGACCTTGTTCTGTCTCTGATCACCTACCACCTTTGTTTTGACTGACAAATAGCTCCCCAACACTGTGTGGATGCATCACTTCTTATCTCAATCTCTGGCTCAGTAGTGATCAAAGATGAGAAAGAAACTCAATATTCTCAATCCACCATACCAATTCAGATTCAGATTCACAGGTTAAATGTGTCCATGCCTCAAACTCTCCTTTACTTTTCTTTAGTGCTTCAGACTTATTGTTCTCTAGATGCCTGTAAAACAAAAGGACCCCAGGTTACAGCAGCAGGAAATGTGGACACTGAAGTTTAATGACCCTGGCCAAGCCTCTGATTTTTACTCTTTTCTATTGCTTGAGGTCCAGACAAGCATTTTTTATTTTTTTGTACTTTTCCTAATGGCAGTGTTATTGTCATGTTTTCCGAGTCTAACCAGAAGCCCAGATATCTGCCCCCTTTTACATGGGGGGGCTAGCACAGATTTTCTGAATGAATAACACCCAAGTGACTCAAACATTTGTTCCGTCTTCTGTATGTTGTCAGCACACTCCTCAAAGGTCTGTCCTTGTGGACAAGAATCGTCAATAAAGGCTGCTGACATATAACCCTGTGAACGCAAGGTTGAGCACACTGGTTTTATAAGCTTAGTGAAATACCTTGAACAATTACAGAGGCCATCTGCAAAACAGGTATACTGATACAACTGATTCTTCCATTTGAATCTCGAATATTTTCTAAATTCAGGTTTCACTGGCACAGAGTAATACACATGGCGTAGATCAACAGAGGCCATGTAACAGTTCGTGGTCATCATGTCTGTGGATGATGCAAAGTTTTCCATTTTAAAATGTTCTTAATGAACTGATTGATTGAAGCCTTTAAATTAACCCTCTTCAGTATGCACTTATCCGAGCTTAGTTACACCGAAAACCATCGGCAAGATAGGTAACTCCTAATTTGAACATGGTTACTCAATTTAAAAAAAATTTTAAAAGAGAGGAAAGGAAAGAATGAAATGAAAATAATTTTTAAAATTCCTACGAATATATATGTTGCTATATCGTAAGTTTGAAGAATGTCACATGAGCCATTACTCGGCGGAAAAAAAAAAAAATCTTCTTCAGACTTTCTTCTTCCGAATTGTTGCTCATCATACCTTGAACCTCATCCCAGTCGAAATCTAGGTCACTCTAAGCTTCATTACCCAGCACTTTCACTAAGTCTTATGCCGTAAATTCTACAAATCGCAGTATCTCCATCACTAAATCTCATTATAGAACGGCAGAAATCAAGGTTAGCCATGGTGAAAAAACAGCATTTCGACTTCAAAACTTAAAAAATTCGTAACTCGAGAACCACGGCACGCATCGACTCGCGTTTTTTTTTGCAGACGGTAGAAAATGGCTACAGGAAGAAAGAAATCACGTTCTCGCGAGAGTTCCTTTTCTACGAGAAAACATGGCGGCGCCCATTGTTGCCACATGTTTTACCGGGCGCTGGCAGGCGCTCAGCGTTTTGGCTGTGTGATTTCCGGTTGGGCGCTAGCGGGCACCCGATTGTCAAGAGGGTTAAGAATCATACAAAACGTTCTGTCTGATTTCTTGATCAGAAAAAGTGGACAAACAATTTCTTCTCTTTGGTGGGTACATTTCTCTATAACACCCAGATTAAGGGGTCTGATCACTTCATTATCCATATAATTGATTTGATTCCCCTGAACCCGATTCTTTTGTTCAGGTAATTGCTTAAAATCCTCAAAAGGTATTTCAGAACCCTGCATCATGTCCAAAATAAATGGATCACATGCCAATTTTCAACATAATCCTTCAGTCTAGCTGCTAGATGGCTTTTGTTCTTTACCACAAGCAACATTTCTCACCTCACAGGATGAATGTGATGGTAGATCAAGGGCCACTGAGCTGTCTCCCTTTGCTGCATGGGGGTGCTGTGGCCTCTGCCCCGTCCCCTGAAGGCGTGGCCTCTGGGTCTGCCACTGTGGCTCCAGTTCTGGCCTCGCCCTCTGCCTGGCACTGGCTGCCAGTCCCAGTTTTTTGATTTGGGGAAGAATTTTTCCCCACTAGCTGACTGTGTAAGATTTGATCCGAGTTTGGAAATAGAATCAATTTCCAAACAGATTTTCTGTGACTGGAATATCAGCAGATGCTAGTTTACGTTACCTTTTATTGATCTGAGGTGCAGTCAGATCTTCTTTCTCCATTCCATGGACAGCTCATGGTTTGCCTTGAGTACCAGGCCAATTGCATCAGTCACATCAGCAATCAGTTGTCCAGTTTCTGATGACCCACTGGTCACACACTGATTACATACTTTCGCCAGAGCAAGAGTGGCTTTCAAAAGGGCTTTTTGTGTTTTTTCTGGGTCCCTAGGTCTGCTGATTTGGCAGCATTTTCCATAATGGACCAGATTTCATTGTTTACCCGAGGCACAGCAACGCCACAATTCTTGGGCGCTTTGTGCTTGTCCATTTTTTCTTTCAATTTTTCATCAGTCATCTTGCCTTTAGCCATGACTAAAATCACTTGAGCCACTTTCTCAGCCAAGTCAGGACCCAGATCCTCTTCATTTGCATAGTCCTGGAGCTGAACAATGTCCTTCAAATTGAACTCTTCTGGTGAATTTTGCTCTTCATCGTGTGTGTCACACACTTTTACAGCCCCCCATTTATGAGCATATCGACCTCTTGGTCGATATAAAGCTCGTCATCATGATCAGGGCATTTTTTCTCGGAGTGACTGTGATCACGTCGATCTTCAGCATTGGTAACCGACTCCATTTCCAATTCATCAGAATCCTGTTTTTTCTCTGTGACACGTGGTCGCTTTTTGGCTCTTTGTTTTGCTTTTGGCACCTTCTCATCAAAAAGCGCATTCAGCATGGCCAGAATCTTCAGATTCTGCTCTTTCATGTCAATGAAATCTTTGACAGAAAAGGAAAAAACGGTTTGGCATGTTGCCAGTGTTATGCGAACTTGAAGCGTTTTCAAGTAGCGTATCTTTGTCAAACAATTCAGAATCATGCACAACCGGTTTCCAGCAGTCAGTCGCCATTTTGTTCGAAATTCAAACAGCAAAGAAAATTATGAGACAAAGTTACCTGAACAAGAGGAAAAATAGATCAGAAATCACCTGGGACTGGTTAGGAGCGCCGATAGTGTTGGAGACATACAGATGCAAATGGATTTTGAGGATGCGAAGTTTCAATGTGCTATGGCTGCCATTAACATGCATAAGAGTTTTAGTCTGTAGCACTGTGTAATTAATTGTGTGATATGATGTTTATGCTCAGCAAAAAAATGGTGGCTGACAGTGAAGTGCACACGCACATGCACACACACACAAACGCATGCACACACACACACACACCACTCTTATTCAGGAAATATTCAATACTTTGCGCGCAACAGCCAATGTCGAGAAGAAAAAAGCTAACTGTACGACAAAGTAAAGGATTCCTTGCAAACATGAAAAATGCAGAAAGATTCACTTACTGCACAGGCCTTTTGGGTTTTCCCAAGGGGTTCATCTTGCAGGCCGTCTGTCCATAGTACAATCCAATCAAAGCCTTGGACTGTGTCGTCACTCCCAGTTCACCAAACCCCTGGAACAAAAATGCCAGGCATCAGGGGCTTTCAAAATGATCAACTGATTTTAAAAGATCACTTGCTACAATTTTTTTTTGTGGTGAGTTTTTTGTTGTTGTTTTACAGTGAACATGTTAACAACACCCAGCAATACTTGTTTTTGTTTGGTTAAATGTTACTTGTCTGGTTCATTCACTTGCAATCTATTTATATATGTGGATGACCTTGGATTCCCAATCAGTGTGAATGTGTTAATAGAATCATCGGAGCATTGGTTATCAATAAAACAATGCACACACACACACACACACACACACACACACACGAACACGCACCTCACCTCAGTTCAGTTCAGTGGTTGATTTAATGTTTTTTTTAAATCGCCAGATGATATTGACACTTGTTCAAAACAAAGCAAAACAAAACACCCTCCACACTTAACTTTGCATCCACGTTACTACTTTCATACCCACATCTGATATATGTGTATTTCCGTAAGTGAAATACCCTGGTGGTACACAAAATTGTTGATCTTGTGTACACCCACCTCTGATTCTGCTTTGTAGCCAGCTGTCTCTCCCTTGTCCACACCTGTGCGCACCACCTGATCACAGCCAGACACTGCATTCACATCATGATAATACCTGTGCAGTTTTAGACTTCTCCTCAACCTGTAATGTCCTGCCTACTGTTATCATTAAAGCTCAGCCGTTCACACAGCGGCTTGTAAATGTCTGTCACCAAACACAGACAGAAACTGCAGTCCTGCTAAAAACAAAATCAATAAACATAATATACCTGCACATGGATTTTTTATACCTTTAGCTTGATAATATGTTTAATAATGTACTGATATTATGACATGTCAGTAGTATGAGTAACTAACAGATGGTAACTAATGTACTGACCGAAACTAGGCTGTGTATGAGTGTACCAGACATCCCCTTACTATTTCACCCCAAACTTAAACTTACGACTAACGAAAAAAATAAAAAGCAACACCAATAACAAAAAACAACAAAACATGCAAAATGCAAAACCAAGATTTTTCTCATGTTGGGTAGACTTCAACAGGAGCAATCATATACCTAATTTTGAGCAATGCGTGACAGCTAAAATCCAATGGACATTTTTTTTTTTTTTTTTAATAAGTAACTTGTCTGAGCTATTGATGCCGATTCCTATTCTTCTGAACTGAGAATTTTAGGAATCTAGGGTTGCTCTCTCTCTCTCATCTCTGATTATTGATTCCAAAAAAAAAAAAAAAAAAAAAAAAAAGACAACGCTCTAAACCAGTATGGAGGTGAATGTGTGACACTGACAGTGTAGACTAACTGTTGTGCTTGTTTTGTACTATGTATATGTTAGATAGGATTTGCTGTTCATTTTTGAAAATCAATGCTGCTTTGTAATTTGTTGATGTAAGATAAGATCCGCTGTCCTTTTTGTTGTTTTTACTACAGTTCTCTGTTCATGTTTTCCATTTGTAAATTTCTTCACAAGTGAATAAAATGTTTGCCCTTTAAAAACAAAACAAAACAAAACAAAAAAAAAAACATGCAAAAGACATCCAGGCAAACAGCCATGGCAGAACAGACACCTACAGTCCACTCAGACAGTGTATAGTCTCACGTTCAACTCAGTAGATTAAAATGACGTCTACAAAAACACCAGAATCATGCCAGAAAAAAAAAAGATCTTACAACAAAAAAGCAAAGAACTCCTTGAACAATGACAGCAGACTGAACCAGAAAGTCAGAAAACCAGAATACGACAGTGAAAAAAGAAAAAGATGAAAATTTCGTTAAAAGGCAGAGACAAAGAAAGTGACTAGAAAATGGAAATCAATGGCGCAGAATTTCCAGAAGTTGGCGATATCATCTCCACTAAAGTAGTCCCTGAGATCTTTGCAAAGTCACTCAAACAGAAAAAACATGGTTACCCAATTAAAAAATTAATTTAAAAGAGAGGAAAGGAAAAATAACGAAATGAAAATAATTTTAAAAATTCCTACGAATATATATGTTGCTATATCGTAAGTTTGAAGAATGTCACATGAGCCATTTACTCGGGAAAAAAAAAAAAAAAAAAAATCTCAGAACTTTCTTCCGAATTGTTGTTCATCATACCTGGAACTCATCCCAGTCGAAATCTAGGTCACTCTAAGCTTCATTACCCAGCACTTTCACTAAGTCTTATGCCGTAAATCCTACAAAACACAGTATCTCCATCACTAAATCTCATTATAGAACGGCAGAAATCAAGGTTAGCCATGGTGAAAAACAGCATTTCGACCTCAAAACTTAAAAAATTCGAAACTCGAGAACCACGGCACGTATCGACTCGCGCGGTTTTTTTTTTGCAAACGGAAGTAAATGGCTACAGGAAGAAGGAAGTCACGTTCTCGCGAGACTTCCTTTTCTACGAGAAAAACATGGCGGCGCCTAAATCACCTCCAGTCACTAATTAAATCACCTCCAGAATCTTCAGCAGTGCTGGGTAGAGACCATTGGTCATTTTCACGACCTGAGCTTTGGCCTTGTTGAATACGAAGTTCTTCTTTCCCATGTCACAGGACACCACCAAGTCCATCACCTCTGCAAACACACAGCAGTGCATTCCTGGAGAATGACACATCCACACTGACATAAGCCAAACCGTTTTACTTTCAGGTGTGTTGCAGCCTAGCAAGCCATGCCACGCAAGACCCTTCTATGACTATCGCTGTATAGAAAACCCCTATCAATAAAAATGCTCTAAACACATGTACATGTACAGGACTAGAAATACCCAAGTAATCTTCTTCTTCTGCGTACACAGGCTGATACTCCTGCAGACACTCCCCGTATAGACAGGCAGGTATTAATCCCATCTACTCAACAAAGGGAGTGGAGTTTTGTGTGTATGACTTTTTTATCCCACCATTAAGGCAGCCATACTCCATCTTCGGGGAAGGTGCATGCTATGTGTAACGTGTCATCCATACCAACGGCCAAACTGGCTTCTCTTCCGAAAATTGGTGGGATTTCATGAGAGTGCAAGATGTTATGCATGCATTCACACACGGAACCTCGGTTATATAGTCTCATTCAAAGGACTGTATGGGAAATGCAGTCTGAACCAATGTTAACTCCGAGGGAAAAATCCCCCTGTACCAAAATGGCCCAACGGAGATTCGAACCCGCAATCCTTGGATTACGAGTCTGGCACTTTACCAACTGAACTATTCCGGCCCCCACTCAAGTAATTTTTAGTTGTCCTGGAAACAAATTGGTAACCAAATCTTGTCCCCCTAAACTTCTACTTGCACTCCCTCAGTGAGCACAGGGTTGATAAAAGTAACTTCCACTGACGCCATCAAAAACTGGATACCCATCGAACAAGTGGAAAGAGTATTCTGAGCTCTGATGTACATCACTATCTACACCAATTTACAACAAAGTGACTGCACTGTTGACATCCTTAACCTTTTCAGGCCTAACATGGTGAGTGGCGTTGTAATCTTCAAGCCTGGCATGTTAAGCCAGTTCAGCTGGAACACTGGGTCTGCCTTACTCAAACTGTCATCGTTATTTTTGAGCGGCACATTAAAAGATCATTTAACCAAATGAACATTTTCCACAACACATTCACCAGGGACGCATCGTTTCTTGATAAACAGAGGCTGAACAGATCCTTAGTCACTTCATGAGCAGTACTAGGTTGTGTTATCATAATTGTGATAAAACACAAAAGAAAAATTGACGAGTCATAGTCATATACATTTTTCTGTAATTGCACAAATTTCCATGGCTTTTGTATTGATGGTTTTAGGGTCATTTACTAACATCACCCACTTAGATTTCATCTATCACTTACACCCTTACTTGACTAGCACAAGGTGTCAAAAGAAAAACTGAAAAAATAATTGCCAAATCGTTCAAAATTCATTCATTAAGAGCAGCAGGTGATCCAAGAAAGAGTTTGCTTTCACATTATCTTCATTCATTGATGCAAGGAATAAGGGTTAGACTGCTCGATTTTTTTTGTCTTCTTTTGCGTACACTGGCTGATACTCCTGCGGACACTCCATTGATGCAAGGAATAAGGGTTAGACTGCTCGATTTTTTTGTCTTCTTTTGCGTACACTGGCTGATACTCCTGCGGACACTCCTTATATGGATAGGCAAGTATTAATCCCATCTACCCAACAAAGGGAGTGGAGTTTTGTGTGTATGACCGTTTTATATCCCACCATTAAGGAAGCCATACTCCATCTTCGGGGAAGGTGTATGCTATGTATAACGTGTCATCCATACCAACGGCCAAACTGGCCTTCTCTTCCGAAAGTTGGTGATGGGATTTTACATGTGTGTGCAAGATGTCATGTGTGCGTTCACAGATGGAACCTTGGTTTATAGTCTCATTCGAAGGACTGTATGGGAAATGGAGTCAGAACTAATGTTAACTCAAAGGGAAAAATCCCCCTGTACCGAAACAGCCCGGCGGAGATTCGAACCGGCAACCCTGAATTACGAGTCCGGCGCTGTACCAACTGAGCTATTCCGGCCCCGACTGCTTGATTTGAACTAGACTGAGGCTTGACCTCTGGCCACGTGCCAGGCAGAAAGAGCTATGGCAGATGAACTAGACTGTGCTAAGTGCACACACCAATCCCTTTGATCTGTCTCTCTCAGATTAGACAACAAGTAAATGATGAATCAAAAACAGTTAATGCAAGCCAAAGGAAATATACGGGCAAAGAGGCATTGCCAAATGATAACAAATGTCCACTGTGAGAGGTAGTTACAGTGCGTCTGTGAAAGGCACCAGATTAGAACACAAAAGCTGGCATGCTATAAAGTAAAAAAAAAAAAAAAAAAAAACAAGAGTAAAGACTTAACTTTTTAATAAAGAGAAGTAAATGGGTCACAAAAGTAGCCCCCCTTCCCCCCCCCCCCCCCCCCCCCAAGAAAAAGAAAAAAAAAAAAAATGATGGTGGAGAAAGAAAAAATGTTTTATATGTCCACCTATACTTAAGATTCTACACAACACACTTTGACAAAGCTGATGACCATGAGTTTTTGTTTTAGTCTACCTTTTTCTTTTACTTATCGTTTCATTCTTTCTCAATTTCTCATGATGATATTATTAACAGAAAAAAAAAAATCAACCTCTTTTCTTAAAATGAAATGTTAATGTCTTCTTTTTCCATGCACTTACTGTCTTGAATTCTTTTCTTTTGGGGAGTTTTCTTTCAAAGGGCCCTTCAAAAGACCCCTGATAAATGAAATGAAATGGAGCATACTTTTATAATTATCATTGTCTTTTTTTAAACACATTTTATGGAGAGAAAACAGAAAAAAGGACACCACACTTGAGTAAAGTTGCATAATTTTTCAACCAACTTCCCAATCCACCTTCCGAGTTTCTGAGTGGGATTTTGCATGCACATGCAAGTGCCTGGTGGTTGTATCGCTTGTATGTGTAGGCTGTGTTGATGTGGGTGCGTGCAGGTGTCTGTGAGCGTGGGTGTGTGGTGTGGTCACGTGTGAGCACGTGTACATGCGCAATCTTGCGCAGGGTGTGCGTGCATGTGTGTGTGTGTGGTGTGTGGTTGGTTTTGTAAAAAGTGCTTAGAGCCTTAATTTTTAGAGAATAGGCGCTATATGAATCAACATTATTATTATTATCATTATCAGAGAAATACCCATGGAGTCAACTGAATGACAGATGACCAACCTGGTGCGTTCACTGCTACTTCCTCCAGGTACTCAGAGTGTTGTCCCCTGGGGTTCCTAGACCTGGCCCTGTATGAACACACCGTTTTCTGGATTCTTTCTTTTTTTCATATTCCATTTTAATTCTTCAAGTATGTTGCAAAAATCACACACACACACACACACACACACACACGTCAAATCAAATCAAAGTAATCTCAAGTAAGAAAATTTGAGTATTATAAAAGCAGGTACTTAGGTTGGTTCGAAAAAGTCAATGAAAAAGCTTGTGTAGGTAGTGTGTGGAAGTAGGAGAGTTGAGCTAAGCAGGTGCAAAAGAATGTTGCTAGCAATTTTCATTGAAACAAATAATTTTAAACTATATTAACATAAACACTGTAAATGATTAAGAACAGATTGTTTTTTTGAAGCAGTTTTCAAATAACAGTGAAGAGAACTAACTGTAAGAGACAACTAAGTATGCTGTACATAAAAAAAAAATGAAAAAAAAAAAAATTCAGTGAATTGTTTGGAACTGTCATGTATGTGATGGCAGTTTCCCTAAGGGGTGAGGTAGAGGGAAGCACCCAAACTAACAACACAACTAAGCCTTTAATGTCTTCAGACGGCGGCTTCATGGGTAACGTCCTGCTGAACCTAAATCAGAGAGGCAGTGATGAACACCACAGAAGTGGCTCTGCAGTGGTACAGTATCTTCTATGATGCCTCGCTACAGCTTCATACTTGGACTGCTGGTGCTGCGACCAGGACAAGACTGTCCTTGTATGCTTGTGTATGACCGTCCATGGTATGGTTGTGTACAAGAACAGGCAGTGCAGGAATAAAGCAGTCAACATTATTAGTGGTACCAGTCACCATGGCGAAGAGGTTAGTGTTGCGGACTCCCAGCTTGGAGGTTGTGGGTTCAATTTCTCATCAGAGTCCTGTGGGATTTTTCTGCCCTGACCGGCTCCTACCCAGAGTTGAGTTTGCTACTGGCTCAATCAGGAAGACTGGAAGCACACAGGTGAATTTCATCCATTTATCGGATGCGTCTCTGAGAGTGTTGCTCAAAAACTTACTGACCAACACTGCAGGTGTCTATATCTCTCAGGTCTGATTGATGCCAGGATATACTATGAAAGTAAGCGTATAGTACAGCCCTGTCATGAAGTCTCAGACTAGAATAGAAATCATAGCATCATCTTTATCATCCTCATTCTCATCAATCAGCATTAAAAGAAAGTCCCATATTCTGTGGCCCTTCATGCCTTGCTCTCATGGTTCAGTTTCAATGTCCTCTTCACATCTGTGGCCTTGGTTTGATTCCGTTGGAGTCACCAGAATTGGCAAGTCCAGGGGGGGGGCATCATTGGACGGATGCGGTAGTGTCCTCCGGAGGCAGAGCTCACTCACGCACTCCCAACTAAGCAATTATTGTAATCTGTAGGGGGCTAGTAGTGGGTGGTGTCCTGCATATGTTGGATCAGAACAGGCACCGCTGAACACCACCAAAATGACTCCACGGCAGTGCAGTGCCTCCTCCTGCGAGTTGCCTCTTGATGACTTGACACTGACTGCTCCCTGTGGATTGTCAGTGCCAGGGTTGCAGAGGGCTGGCCTGCGTCTGTGGACAGGGGGGTTGAATGAGTGAGTGGTGTGGGTACAATGCTACCGAGTTGGCACAGAAGATAAGACAGAGAAAAAAAACAATTAGATAAAAAGGTTATTAGCCGTGATTTCCTAGAACATGGTGTCCCACCAGAAACTATTTATGGACCAAACCTACGACTGTTCAAACCAACATCAATGTGACAGTCAACACACTGACCCAAAGGCTGCACCAGCTGGTCCACCAGCCCATCTTCTTGGCCCGGTCAGCTTTGATGGTCTTGCCGGTCAGCATCATGTCCAGGGCTGTGGGGATGGGCAGCAGTTTTTGACAGACGCTGTGTACCCCCGTAACCTGGCAACAAGCCAACCATGACCTCTGGTGCCACCAGCTCTGTGCTGCTGTCAGCGACGGCAATTCGGTAATGGCAGGCCAGAGCCAGCTTGAGATATAACAGGCAGAGGTTTGAAATCAGGACAGCAAGATTTAGTATTTAAGACTTTTAGCTATGAATAGAATTTTGACATCACACATGCAATGAGATCCTTCATATGAACACACTGAAATATCCTATCAAAATGCTTCAACAAATTAACAATAAATAAACTCAGTAATTATTCAAAATCAATCAATGCACTCAATCAGAATCAGTTAATAAAGATTTCTTGCACAAACCGATTAAAGATGAAGACATTGTTCTCAACCTTTTCTAAACCCTACACTATGTGCCCACACATACTGATATCTGATATAATGTTCCATAATTATGCATCAAAACAAAATTCTACTAAACCATTGCAAAGAACACACTAATTTTGATAGATAAAACTTTAGTTCCATTTCAATTCGTTTTGAAGCTTCAACCATTCAGTCTGGACCTTGCTTCACATGTATTATGCCTAACAGATCAACATTATTTAGGATCATATTTTATAGCTGGGAGGTCATGCATTTGAATCACATCAAAACCATTATCATTGTGTGAGTTTTCGTCCCCCCTATGGAATCACTGAGTCTGCAAGAAAACTAGAAACACAATAAATTTTGATTGAAATGTGTGTCTATGGGAACGCTGATCAAACTTCTAACCTCCATTACTGAAACTGTTTGATGCCCAGGATGTATTAAGGAAGGAAGCACTGAATGCAGCCCTACATCATGACCCATTCTCTGATGGTCATGAAATAACGGAAATGGTTTCAAACTCTGTGGCCCTTCATGCCATGCTCTCATGGTGACTATCCCCCCCCCCCCCCCCCCCCCCCGTCCCTCCTCTGTATTAACAGCTGGGGTGCTGTAGCTCAGAGGGCAAGGAGGTGATTCATCCCAAGAGGAACGCTTGAACTCAGTTTGGTTCTGTGGCTAAGCAATCAGAGTCCCAGGAAAACATTCTGTCAAACCTTTTTCTTTTTCCTTTAATTTCTGTACATTTGACAAGTTGGCAGCAATTCCACCTCCACCACTACTCCTAGATCTGCAACTAGCTGCTTGCATTTAATCTCGTTTTGCAAAAGAGGCAATTATTGCTGTAGCTTTGTCAATGCTTTTTGTTTAATTCTTACACAATGATGTGCCATGCCTTTCATGACTTTACAACCATCCCGCTAGCTCTGCAATTTACTGATTTATCAATGTATATGTACTTTTTCTCTTTCCCTTTCATTTACGAACAGCACATTTCAATTGTCTTTATTTCCCCGAAGTTGGAGCATGGATGCCTTAATGGCGGGATAAAAAAACGGTCATACACACAAAACTCCACTCCCTTCGTTGGGTAGATGGGATTAATCTACACCTGTCTATACTGGGAGTGTCCGCAGAGTATTACCCTGCGTACGCAAATATTAAAAAAAAAAAAAAAAAAAAAAAAAAAAAAAAAAAAAAAAAGAGATGTCTTTATTCCATTTTTTCCCTGTTAAAGCAAACTACCCTAAACATGTTTCTTCATTGTTCACGAGAATACACACGCACTATACAGTTGTTCCTGTTCAAAAGAAATCATGCTTCACTTTTTTTCACAACATCCGTCATTAGAACTGGTTGGGAAGGAGGCACTAACAGTTCCAGAATTACAATAATTACGGTAAGCTAATCCAGCTATCCCCAAAGTGGAGAAGTTTTTCAGATGATTTTTTTTTTCACAGATTTTCCAGTAATGCCCACCTCCAATCCACCCCCCAGACAGGGCCCCATTATAGCGGCCGCCACTGGCTTAGGCTGCTCTCCAGCTTGCTGAAGGCGTCTTGACCTTTCTGGGACAGGTCCATGAACTCCTGTTTGGTTTGGCAAGACTCGATCATTCTGTATAATACACACACATGAACACTCACACTTATTAGCACCAGCATAAGAACTGATGTTATGTATATCATCTCTTTTGCTTGTGTGTTTAAGTATGGGTGAATTATGTACTGTCCATTTTTGCTTTCATATGTGTGTGTGTGTGCGCGCGTGCGGGTGTTCCTGTGTTCAGTCGTGTATGTGTGTGTGTGTGTGCATGTTTGTATGCGTACTTGCATGTGTACATGTATGCAAGTGTGTGTATGTTGTGTGCATGTGTATATCTATGTGTGTGTGTGTGTGTGTGTGTAAGTTAAACATACCATTCTGCATAATGCCTTTAGCAATTTCATATTCATTCAAGGGAAAAAAATGGTCACAAAGAAAATCTCAATCTTTAGTCCAGACAGGTATCTTTTTTCCCCACTTTTTCTCTTTGCTCTCTTAGCCCCAAATGCAGGTTGAGCATTCTGAAACGGGCAATTTCCAAAATGGACAGACAAGTATGGGTGAAATTGAAAAAAAAAAAATTGCCTCCAGTTTGAAAAGACAAACAGAAAAAGAAAGCAAACAAATCCAAGTACATGAGTTTTGAAGTTTCTTTCTTCTGTCCTTTCTTGTTGAGACTGTGAGGTACACTATTTGTGAGATTTATGCGCATGTGTCCATTTGTACTCCCACTCTTAGAGGTATTTTCGTTTCATCCTTGGGCATGATGTTTAGAAGAAAAAGATACACCTGAAGGTGCCAGTGGGCCACAGAGAAGAACTGTATCTTTTTCTTCATGTGGGAAATGATATTTCAACGTAACTCCAGTGTGCATGTGGTTTATTTTGATATTAACCATCTGTCTAGTACATGATGGCCGTGCTCTCTTCTGAAAAGTGGAACAGGCTGTAACATGCATGGAAGACTTCTGCATGCATGCATCATGCATGGGGACCTCAGTTTAATGTTTCATCTGAAAGACTAGCAGGGTATGGGAGTCTGTGCAGATGTAACTCTGAAGAGAAAATCTCTCCCAGTCAGAGTGGGGAATCGAAACTCAGACTTTGTAACACAAGTCTGATGCCTTACTAAAGGCCCACCTGGTGCCTCTGTTTTGCAATAATGTTGAAACCCAAACACCCCTTCCAACCTCTCACCACACACACCCATCTCTTTCTCCCCACCTCTGCTTGCATGTCTGTCTGCCTGCTTGTCTGCCTGTCTCTGTGTCTCTCCCACTCCTGTCAGTGAAATACACTAATTTAGTAAGATATCATCTCTCTCTCTGTCTCCCTCTGTCTCTCTCTGTCCCCACCCATCCCTCACACCTTCACCTGTTCTCTGCCAGCAGAGTCCAGGACTCGCTGTGTTCCAGTCAGCTCACTTCAGATCAGCCCCAGCGATGAAAGTTTTGGGTTTGGCTGATATCAGAACAATGGCCTTGCAGGGGCGGCTCTGAGTTTCTCTCAACGCATCCAGGAACTCAGCCTGCATGTCTTGGGATAGGACGTTGATCTGAAATGGAGGTAGAACTTACATATCATGTTTCACATAAATACAGATAGTATTCGGTCAACATCGAAGATGTCTGTATCTCTCAGGCCTGGTTTACACTACTAAGATATATGATGAAAGGACACTTAGAATACAGCCTGGTCATGCAGTCTCAGACTAGAAAGCAACCTGTTATATCTTTTCTCATCCTTATCTCCATTGATAATCATTAAAAAAATCACAAAGGTTATGGCTCTTTATGCCCTTCTCTCACGCTGGCCTGTGTCCATTTCCTCACCTCACCAATGCCCTCGGTCGCTATGGTCATGGGTACTGGCTACTTCATGGGGACTGTGGCTAGCAGACAGTGTGCACAGAGATTTCAACACATAAGTGGCGTTTATGTATGTCACTGACATGAACATTCTCTGCAAACTGTTCAGACGAATAACAATTTAAAAAAAAAAAAACAGGGAAAATAATACATGAAGAAGGTGAATGCAAAGGGGTATGGGAAAGGGCAAATGAAGTGAAATGTAAGTTTAGCCATCTTGGTATGGCATTTAATTTTTCTTGCTAAGTCTGGGTATAAAATTGGAACTGCATGGGAACAGACAGAATCTACCCCCAACTGAGGGTCAAACCTCAAGATCCGGGGTCTGGAGAGTAACTTTCTAAATAAGTCTTGATGCACTGGGCAAACCACTGACCTATATCGATGCATGCTAAGGATTATATAAGACATACTCCACCCCTTTCTCCCTCCACTATCACCACCACTGCCCTTGTTTCCTTGTTCTATACCATGCCAGTTATTCAAAGTAAACCTATATTAAAGTGCAGGTATTGTAGAGATATAAGGCTTTGGAGAGATACAGACATAGGAGCAGACGCAGAACTATTGGCAGGACCAGAGTAGTACTAGAACCGATGTCAAGAACAGCAAATATAGATCTGTGTTGACAGAATGATAAATATTCACTCCTCTTAGGTGCTTTCTTAGCACAAAAGAACTTATTAGTTCTACCCAATGACTATGATCAGATCAAATAACATGACCAAGATTATACGTTGTCATGTCACCAATGTAACATTTTACATCATCAATCTCATTTATACAGCATGGACGTGCAGACTTGTGGAAAGGGTGGAAGAGATGGGGGAAAGGAGGGTGGAACTTTTGGGATGGATGGGAAGGGGAGGGAGGAGGGAGGCAGTGGGTGGAGGGGGGACTGATTAGGAGACGGGGCTTGGATCAGTTTCACTTTATCTACAGTCGTGAGTGCGTCAGGATGGTACATCTTCCATCCTGCCCATCCAGAATCCCTTCAAATGGATACACACTTGCAGAATCATGCAAATCTGAGCGTCACAGTCCAAGAACATACAAGAATAACATACAAATCTCCGACTCCAATTAAAACAGTGAAAGAAACCCATCTTGTATCATGTGGAAGTGGGGGGGGGGGGGGGATACCTCTGAGTCTGGGTCACCAAATCGAATGACAGCAACATCCCCGTGGCTTGAGTCCACTTTCAAGTATTTCCCTGAAATCAGTACACACAAAGAAAAGAAACGTCAATGAAGGAATACATTCATCATCCCTAGTGATGATGAGCATTATTTCAAATCAACTGATTTCTTTGAGTTTCTTTTTTTTATGTTGATAAAAATGTGCCCTGCCTTCTTACATGATAGGAAATACTCAACTAAATTTCTGCAAGCTGTAAATCAATCTATCCAAAAACCAAGTACTAATTAAAATCCCAAAAGTCAAACAATTTGACACACACGCACGCACGCACACGCACACACACACACACACTGTAAATATTTAAATTTACATCATATACATGACTGTTCAAACCACACAATGCATATACTGACAAGTCCAAGCTGGCTCAAAACCAGACAGATGTTACATCTAATTAATGCACTACAAGTCATTAAAAGTACCACTGGATCAGTGTTTGCTAGGGATGAAGAAGTGGAGGAGGGTTGAAATGTGCATGTTTGTGTGTTCGTGTGTGTGTGTGTGACATATGTAAGTGAGTGTGTGTGTGGATGGGTATTTGAGTGAGTAAGGAAGCATGTATGTGTGTGTGTGCACGCGCGCGTGTGCCCATGCGTGCGCGAGTACATGTGTGTGTGTGTGCACATGTGTGTGTGTCTGTATGTGGTGTGTGTGTGTGTGTGTGTGTGTGTGTGTGTGTGTGTGTGTAGTGTGTGTGTGCATGCATGTGTGTGTGCGGGCAGTGCAGAGAGTGTGTGTGTGTGTGTGTGCAGAGAGTGTGTGTGTGTGTATGAGTGTTTTGTGTGTGTGAGTGTGAGTGAGAGAGAGAGAAAGAGAGAGAGAGAGAGAGTGTGTGTGTTTGGTGTGAGTGTATGAGTGCGAGTGCATGGATTTTGTGTATGTGAATGTGATGTAGATGTATATATGCATGAACATGTGTGTGTGTGTGTGTGTGTGTGTGTGTGTGTGTGTGTGTGTGTACACATGCACACATACCTGTGCATATATGTACATACATATGAGCAAATGTATGTGCTCTGTGATTTGGGTTGGTCTGTGAACATATATCCACTTTTTCTGCATTTTGAGAAAGCACTTTAAAAAGTACTCTTTCTAAAATGCTGAATTAGAATTGTCTTGATATGACAAACATTCATCAATCAATATTACAGTTTAAATTCACCCCATTCTATGAATTTCAAACATAAATTCAGAAACCTGACAAAGACATACGGCTGGAAGTTACAGTCTTTACCTCCAAACACAGCTGTTGTTGACATCTGGTGGATGAGATATTGCACTGAAAAGAAAGAAAGCCCACGTCAACAAAGAAATGAAGGCAGACCAGAGTTTACATTTGCTGCACCAGTTATTGTTCCATTTCTATGTAATGTTTCATTTTTTGCTATAAACAGTATTCACATGACAACACCAGATTGTACTGGAGCAGACAATTCACTAACATAACGCACAATGGGTCATGTATGAATTGCAGTTTTTTTCTGTCTGTCCTTTTCACACTCCATTAGCAGCAACACTGTTGATCATGTGTCCGCTGCCTTATGACCTTCCAGTTACAAAAATATTTTCTTTCTCTGTGCTAAAAATGAATTGCACAAAGTCAGGATGGTTATTGCATTATATGTGGATTTGACCCATCCACCTAACCCATTTTCGTCTTACTGGTAACTGATTTCCATACAAGCACATATGGTGATGAATGTGATGTAACAGTACCACCACTAGTTTTGTTAAAATTAAGATTGATTGATTTGTCCACAAACATATAATAATGTAGCAGCTTCTGAGAGAGTCAGAGAAAGGGACAGAAAATGGGATGGGGTGCATGAGAGAAACTCTCAGACCGAGAGAGAGAGACAGGAAGGGATTGGCAGATAGGTGGGGCATACATCCATTAACATGCATAATTTTCATCAGTAACCCAGCACTACCTGCATGTATGGAGTAAAATGCAACAACAAAATCAGACCTGGAGGTGGATGAGCTCCACCAGGTTTGTCTTGGCCAAGGGACACTGCTTGATTAACCAGGTCTCCCCAGATCTCCCACTGGCTATTGTTTTCAAATATTTACTTGATCTCCAGAGCAGAACTCCAAGGTGTCATTACAGAGTACCACATTTGTGCCATGGATTCCACACTGTCATTTTGCCTTTGTAATCTGGCCCATCATTTGCTTCAGCAAAGTACCCTGATTTCATACATGCATTGAAATTCGCTTTCGTACCCAACAACCGCACAAATGCTTCTTACTGTCAAAAGTTTAATGTCACATTTAGTTGCAGAAACGTTTGAGAACGCTCACACGTAAGACATGTAGGGGCCATCACAAATATAGGTTGGTAATATTTCAATAATAGTAGTAGTAGTAGTAGTAGGGTAGTAGGGACTGGTTTTTTGGCCTTAGGCCTTATGGCCATTTGCATCCCCTCATTATTTTTCAATTTTATTTCGGTCTGGTTGCATGCCTATCTTATAAAATAACATTATATTCAATCCACACTAAAGAAAAGGTCTTTCAATTTAGGGTCTTCATCTAGGAGTTTTTTTTAAGCTGTTGATGTCAGGTGCATATTTGGTGTTAGCAGGCAGTGCATTCCAATAATTAGCAATTCTGAAAGCAAAACAAGACTTTTTGGTTAGTATATGCAATGTCTGATAAAAAATCTTGCCTTCGTTATTCTTGTGCAACCAACTTCTGAGAATTTGAAAAGCACATGCACATTAACATCATCATAATTATGGAATATTTTAAAAAAATCAGATTAGGTTTCTTCTGATCCTCCTTCCTTTCAGTGAGTGTAATTGGAGATAATGTAATTTTTCTTTATATTTTAAGTTACTACACTCTTTTAGGATTTTAGTAGTTCGCCTTTATACATTTTCTATCATTTTTGACTGTCTCTTGAGATGGGGACTCCAAATTACATTAGCGTATTCGAGATGGGGCCTAACAAATGCTTTAAATAACTTGACAAATGTCTCCTTTTCTAGAAAGGTAAAAGTTCTCTTGATGAGTCCCACCATCTGATTTGCTTTATTTACAACTCTCTGGATGCGAGGATCAAAGGATAGATCTTTATCAAAGGTTACTCCCAGATCTGTTTCTTCATCACATGTATAAAAAAAAAATTATTTTCTGGAATTTGTCATTCACAATCATAGCATCTTCAGACTGTTTATTCTTTTTGCCAATGTGCATCACCTTATATATTTTGCTACATTGAAGTAAAGGTTCCATTCATCTGACCAGCTTGTTTATAGCCTGTTGGATCTTTGTGCTGTTTGTTGCCTTATCATATATTTTTGTGTCATCTGCAAATAATTTGCATGTGGTTTGAGTCATGTCTGGTAAATCATTAATGAACACAGTGAATAATATGGGCCCTAGGATACTACCCTGTGGAACTCCACTTAGGACCTCAGATGTCTTGGATCTCTCTTCTCCCACTCTCAAGTAACTGTGACTTCCTTTAAGAAAACCTCTGATCCAGTTTAGAACATTACCACTTTACTCCATATGCTTTTAGTTTAGTTAGCAGCCTTTCATGGGGGACAGAATCAAATGCTTTTCTAAAGTCCAAGTACATTATATCAATTGGTTCCCCATTATCTACCAGTTCTGTTAGGTTGTCGATTACTTCTAGTAATTGTGTGACACATGATCTCTTTTTTCCAAAATCCATGTTGGCATTTAGCATACAAGTCATTTTCAGTAAAATGGGCAAGTACCACATCCATACAAAGCTCTCTAAAATCTTACATGCAATACAAGTCAAGCTCACCAGCTTGTAATTACCTGGGTCTGTTTTGGAACCTTTTGTAAATATAGCTGTGACTTCTGCAGTCTTCCAATCTCTAGGCAAGGACCCTGTTTCTAAGGATTTGTTAATATATTACTCAGTGGACTAGCTATCTCATCACTTACTTCTTTAACACTCGTGGTGAAATGAGATCGGGACCTTGAGACTTGTTAGGGTTTAACTCTTTCAATTTGCTTTTAACTGCATGTGTGGTTACCCTTGCATCACATATAGATACACCCTTGGAGCGGGAACACTCTGGTAAGTTTAGAACGCTACTTAGGTCCTCACGTGTAAAAAAACGCTAGAGAAGAAGTCGTTTAGCGTTTCTGCCCTTTTTTCTTTATCATTACCTACCAAACTTCCATCTTCCTTTTCAATGTGCCTATTCCAGTGTTTATTTTTTATCTTTTCTTTAACATATTTCCAGAACATTTTGGGATTACTTTTACTTTCTTTAAATACCTATTTCTCTTTCATAATTTTTACGGCTTCTCTTAACAAGTCTGTTGCTTAAATTCCTTATTTCAATATATCTTAGGTAATCCCATCCTGATTTGGTGCACAAGTATCTTTTGAACATCTTATATTTCTTTTTGGTTGTTTTAAATGCTTTTCCATCCATCCATATCAGCTTTATGTTTTTCACCAAACCTATTTTCATTTTTTGGAATGCACTCTTCCATACTTGTTAGTACTCCTTTGAGGTGATTCCAACTATCTTCTACATTCATTTGGTCCATAGTTGTCCAATCGTGGTTTCTTATAATACTTCTCAGCTGGTTATAATTTCCTTTGTTTAGATTGAAAGTATATCTTGCCTTTGGTTTTATGTTGTCGTTTGTTAATACATAAACTTCAAAGGACAATACATCATGGTCACTTTTTCCAACTGGATCCTGGTGTGTAATATCTGATAAAAGATTATCCACATTCACTTATATCCCAGTCATCCAAAGTTGGGTTCTGTCCTGGTCTCCTCCTTGTTGGTTTGTTAACTTTCTGCATCAAGCATGCATCATTGATTTTTTTCCACAATTTGCTCACCTTTCTTCCCTGACTACTTTCCATCCCATCTGACAAAGGGGTATTTGAAATCACCCATAATCAATACTTTGTCAAATCTTAACATTATATCAGATTTTAACCGGTCAAACATTTTTTCATCATTAGCTTCAGAACTCTCATTAGGACTTCTATAGATGCAGCCAAGTTATAAGTACTGTGTTTCTATCATTGGTATTAAATGTGCACCATACACTTTCCTGGAACTCAGACGTATTTAGTTCTTCACATTCACGTGCGTTTAAGGATTTCTCTGTATATAATGCTACCCCTCTACTTATTTTGTTATTTAAGAACATGTTGTAGTTTGGAATATGGTATTCTGATTTGATGAAATTCTTAGCATTCTTGGGTTTTATTTCAGTGAGACCAATTATACTAGGTTTATTTCATGTATTCTCATTAAAAAACTCATCTTTTTTGTTCAAAAAGCTGTCCATATTGCTGTACAGTACTGATCATCCATTCACTCCATACCTTGCAATCTCACGACTCCCCGTCTTACTATTCCTTCTTCCATTTTTGTTTGTTTTATTCACACTATGTACATGTCCTTGATCAGTCACTCCCTGTCACTCCCACCACTGTTTCCTGCACCAGTCCTGTCATTGGTCATTCTTGGTTTTAGGGTCACTATCTTTCCTTGGCGTATTGCTAAGTTTTTTCACCATCTTCCATGCGTTTTTTTCAACTCATCCCTCGACATCTTGTGGGTCTTTCATGGTGTAGTCCGGATTTCACAAAGACTCTCAAGTCCTTGTCCCTCACGTCTTTGTTCAGTTCAGGGGCCTTTTTCTGGATCTCTCGCTTCTTGTTCTCTGTCTTGATAGTGACTTTCATCAATCTTGGTTTATTCCCACCTTCTTTGCCCAGTCTGATTGGGTTACTTACCATTCTCCTCCTCCAAGGTGACTAGCTTCCCCACAGCAGTCAGCAGACAGGTCGTCTTCAACCCTCTCTTTGATATCAGTCTTGAGCTCTCTCTTCTTTCAGATTCACTATGATGAGATTTCTCTTCCTCTTTTCCACCTCTCTCTGCTCCTCCATGACCTCGGACAGTTTCCTGTCTACTACTTCTTCAATTTTTTCTTCTAGGTTTTCAAAGTTGTTTTTTTTCTTTTTCTAGATTCTCCAGACGAGCGCTGAGTGCACCCACAAGCGGTATCAGGTCCAGTATTTGTCGATACGTGGGTCCTGCCTTGCCTGTACCTGTACCTCATTTTTGGCGCCCCACACACGGTCAGCAAATCCACTCCAGGGCTCGTTCGGGTCACAAAACATTTCAAACAATTGCGGGCTTAACCCGAGCATTTTTCGTGAGCCTTTTTTTTTTTTTTTACAGGCAAAGCGCTCAATCGAGTTTTCTTTTTCATCGTCGCATGTATTACTGCATTATAGACACTGCCAGGCAGAGAGACCATCCATTCCAATGTTTACTTTCGATTTGGGACGGTTTTGGTTTTGACCGCGGAGTCCGAGAGGCGAATTTGTGCCCCCGTACGTTATTTTTTTCGCTTCGTCGCGTTTTTGACAGGTTTGATAAAATATAATCAATACACGAGAGTAAAATCGAAAAATGAATTAGCTACCTTTGTATTGTAATTGTTGAGTAAAACCAGTGAGTCCCTAAGTTATGACCAAGTATTAGTTGTGCAGTGCGAACCAAATAAGTATACGTTGTGAATGGCGGGAACAGAAATCTTTCAGGTCGAGCAACAACTTCACAAACTTCCAAGCTTCGAAACATTCTCCCGTCTGAAGGCTAATTATAAGCAAGCAATTGTTTGCTTATCTCTGGGCACCAAATCGTACCACCTTAAGCCCCGAATAACAGAAAATACAACAATAGCGACCGTAATTTTCTTGTATTTTCTACTACTCTATAACTTGGCTGCCATCTTATTGCTTCAACGTTGGAAAGGAATCTCAACAGACAAGGGCAGGAATGGAATTCATCGTAACATTTATTTGATGGAAAAACTTACGTTTCCTGGTGATTTTTCCTGGCTTGACCAGGCCTATGTTCTGAGCTGCCCTAACACTGAACCTGGCGTAGGCTATCATGTCCGTGTGTGCATGACTGGAACGATTGCACTCAGGTTTTCTTCCCTCTGTTCATCATCATCATCATCATCCAGTTAACGTCCACAGTCATCGTGTTGACTATTCTGACGCTTGTCTCTGTTCGACTGGTTATTTTCCTGCCGTTGTTTCCATTAATAACAACCTTGTCGTTGGATAAGAATTAATTCACAAGGCAACTACAAGCACGTTGTATCATAGCATGTCTCGTATTTTCTGATCTAGCCTTAACTTAATCAGTTTGACTCATAACAGCCACCCGCAATTACGACGACGCTGGAGAAACGATCGTAGTGCGAATGAGGTCTTAGAATTGGGGTCACTATGCCTATAAACAAGATCGTTTTGCTTCATGTTTGTTGGAGCTCAGTTTTTCGCACCCAGTCGATTAGACTGTGAATGTGTGTGGATGTTGTTCTGGTTTGATCCTCACCCCCTTTTTGTGTGTGTGTGTGAAATGCAACGTTTCACTTTACAGCATTTTTCAATGTGTTTTAAAGACTCAATTAGGGTCATCTGAATAGAATGCTTTAGATATCTCTTTCTCCCCCCCCCCCCCCCCCCCCCCCCCCCCTCCCCTCCGTATGTGTGCGTGCGCGTGTGTGTTTGCTTGGGTCATGTTCGCAATGTCAACTACATCCCCGTAACTCAACCGAGATCAATGACCGTCAGGTTGTTGACCTGAAAAGGTCAACGGTTAAGGGTCATTAATGATAACTTTCACCAATCCTCAGGTACATTACGTTGTTATTGGTCATTTCCCCCCCCATAATTTCATTTGTTCAATGAGACAAAAAAAAAAAAAAAAAAAAAAAAAAAGAAAAGAAAAAGAAAGAACATGCACTCTTTCAGTGGAAAGAAACTGACGAGCACAAGTGGCGGGTTCACACCACCAGGGGACATTACTCTAAAAGAATTAGAAGTGGAATTCAGTTCTCTCTTAGCTTTCACTTTCGTTTTCTTTCTGTCTTTTTTTTTTTTTTTTTTTTTTTTTCGGCGCTGAGGCCGTGCCGGTTTCAAAATGTTCCCGAGGCGAGTTTTGAAGACTGTGAAGACAATGACAATGATCTCTGGGTCTTTTTTTTTTTTGTGTGTGTGGGTGTGTGTGTGTGTGCTGAATTGTGTGCTTAACTGGGCTGTATTCTGATGCAGGACATGACCCCGGGGACTGCTACAGTTGCCCGTTTGAAGAGAATATGAACCGGAAAGAATGATTGACATCCAATTAGCCTTAGATTCGTACAAATAAGTTGCTGCCAGAGCAATTTTTGTTTCTCTTTGAGAGTAAGTGAGCTTCCTAACCTCACATAGTGCTAAATGTTTTAGAGCCAAGAAGTGACAGCTGATAGATATCCCAGTGTCAGTTTTAGGTTCAATTAGAGATCTTGCAAGCATGTGTGATGCTGATTCAATAAAACAAAGCAAGAAGAAGAAGGGGGCGGAGGGGGGGGGGGGGGGGTTTTTTTTTTTTTTTTTTCTCAGAGAGAAAACAGAATAAATGAAAATAATTTAAAAAAAAAAAAAAAAAAAAAAATCCAACAGTGTCTGATCCAACAGTGTCAGTGAGACCCATCCATTTCGTGGGTTAAGCTTATCTGTAGGTGTCTTTTAAACTTGATTCATTATGATCACCCCCTGCTGATGCTCTCTTCAAATGTCTTCAAGATAACTAGTACTTACGAACCAAATGCACTAACCTCCAGCTTTTTGTTCATGATTTCTGTAAGTGCAGGAACTTACACATTTACGCGCAATGTGTATGCTGAAAATATGAAAACATGTGGGATGGATATGATCCTGCTAACAGATCAAGAGATTTCCCACAAAAATTTTAGAGAAACATCACAGTTACAATGCTCAATATTCACAAATGTTAGGGAGCCCAGATATGGGAAAAAAAAATGAGCAGAAAACTTGCATACGGTATGGTTTCGTTTGATGAGAGTGGTCCCCATTGTCACTGGTACAGAGAAGGATCTCAGCATACATATTTTTGTTGCCAAGTTTTCTCTTATAAACTCTTGTTAACAAGGCTAGTAAAATCCTGAAGAGGATGTTAAAAAAAAAAAAATGAGTGGGTGGTCAGTGAAAAGATGATGTTTCACCTGTGAGGCACCATAATGGACACACACACGTGCGCAGATGCACACAATAATGAACAAGAAGTAGACCCCACACACAGTCACACATGCACCCTGTCCATCTCTTCAATTTGTCAAAAAAAAAAAAAAAGTGTGAAAATTGAATTATGGTCTGATTCAAATTCATGTCATGAACTTGGAAGGGCCATCACTCATTTGACATTAATCAGTTATGGAACATGGTTAGCTCCCATCTCTCGCTTTTTTCTTTTTTTTTTTTTTGGTGGCTGGGGGGGGAGGGTAGGGGATCCTGATAATTATGGTAATTTTCCATGCCAAGAAGGGCTAAGGTATTTGTTTGGAAAAGCAACTGTATTGTAAAACCACTTTCATTTGTACAATTCCTTTTTCAAAAACATCATTTTGTCAAATATCGTATTTTTGAATACTTTATTTTTCTGATTATAAACCAACTTACTGGATAATATATGAAGTAGAATTGCAGGCTCTCTCTGCATGTTTAATGATAACAATTGATAAAATACTATATTAATGAAGATTATACGTATGCGTCTTTAGGTTTTTTCGGTTTTTTCTTGTATCTAGACTTATTTTTTTTTTCCAATATGATGTCAGTTGCAAAGCGGTTGTGTGTGGTCAGCTGGGCTACAACAGAAAAATATAACTGAGCCTTTTACTTTGGCATTTGACAGGAAAAGGGGTGCAGGACAGAGAGGAACAGCAAGTGTGCACAAGACTTCGAGAAACATTAAAAACACATGCACATTACACTGCTTCTGGTTAAAAAAAAGACATAAAAACACCAATACGTCATGGGAAATCATGTTTATTGTACAATGTCGTCCATCACTCAAAAACCATCGGGGACATAATTCTTTCAGTCACATACTCAAACATTACAAACTGTCTAGCAAAACATCCAAAGTGCAATTAACTTGAGTGATTTTCCACCTCCACTCATGAATAGACTTCCATTCCTCTAACAGTAAGGTTTCCCCCGTGTAGTAATATACGTCAAACTGGCACACTTTTCTGCTCCATGTTTCTGCTGTACTGCAGGGAATGACTGTTACCAAAGTTCTTCCTTAACAGTGTGTTACCCAAGCCCAAGAGAGGTAAGTAGAGTTGGGCAAGTACTACTAACTTGGTGTCAACTGAACCTGCACTTTCACCAAATGTGAACAACATAAATATCTTACGCTCTACTTTCTAACGAACAACAACAGCAGACGTTAACTAAGGTGTATGAAAATGGTTAAATTCAGAAACAAATGTACATGGTTTTAGTCGGAAACAAACAATAATTAGGTGAGCACTGTTCACTTCATCACCTTCTAAACCCAGTCTATAGCACGTGGAAGGCATGCTGTGGAAGCAAGGCCCAAAATCTTCCCACTCATTTCAGACACTCCCAAAGTTACAGCTGGCCCAGGTAAAGGCCTATTTTTTCCATTTCAGTGCGTGTGTGTGTGTGTGTGTGTGTGTGTGTGTGTGTGTGTGTGTGGAACCTTGTTAATGCTGTGTGCCTGATAAAAACTGACATAAATCTGTCATATATATCTGGAAGAGGTTCATTTCATTCCCACGGTATACCATTTGGGGGCTTCAACAAGTTTTTAAAGCTTAAAAAAATATGGACCCAACTTCCTTGCTGCAATTGCTACATAGTCAGATGACTGAGGTCAGCAAGAAAAAACACTCCTTTCAAAAAAAAACAAAAAAAAAACAAACTGTAGGGTTTCTGAAAAAGTTCACCCTTTGTTCACATGTTATTACTTCACATGAAAAAAAATGCTCCTGTGTTTGTGGAGGATTGATCAAGATGAAGGGTAAACGTTACCCCTAAAATTTCATTTGCATGATCTTTTTTTCACAATTCACTATTCACAACACATTTTACACAGTCTGAAAAAACCAGCACAATCCTGTCCTTCATGCTGTGAACTGTTTAAAAGCTACATCAGTCATCATCTCATGGTGCAAAGGAAGAACTGGAAACTAACAGATGGTTGTGATTTTTATCCTTATGTCCAGAGTTACCCATATAACTATATAACTTTTCTATTTTGAATGGTTGCATATATATCTTACTCTCAGCATTAGTTCCTGGTCCTTGCACCTTAAATCAAGACAGCCACCTTTCCCCATTTGTTTTCCAATTAATCCTTCTCTGTTGTCATTAATTGCAACAGGCATGCATGATTATGCAGCATGAAAACAGGTATTAGAACAAATTTACACCTGCATAAACATTCCAGTATGACTCAAGTACATGTGAAAAGCAAATCCACTCAAGAAATGACACATCTAGGGAAAAAAAAAAAAGCAACTGTTTAGTCTAAAACCGTTGTAACTGGGACTTAGTGAAGTAAGAAAGTGTTGACAAGAAGACTGCTACATATTTCACAATGTATGCAATGCGAGGAATGTTCACAGTCACAGAAGTTTTTACTGTCACCGTCACCTTTACTCAAGACAGAAGAAAATCAAAGCAAAGCTGTCTGTGTGAAATAACAAAAATAAAAATCTCAAGTTTTCATGGCATGTGTTGCTATCCTCCTTCCCAACAGCATGAAATGCTGTACAACACAGTCCCCAGCAATCACAGTTTTCCCTTATTATGTCATGAAATGGTATGACCACCAGTTTCTCTCCTCTCTCTGCAGCATCTACACAAAGAGCGATTAAAAAAACAAACAACAAAAACATCAAGTTGTTCATATATAAATACATGGCTGGCGCACGCTTCACTCAGTCACTGCTGAACCATACACTCTCTCAGACAGCACAGTAACACAATAACTACTAAGCCATATGCTGCAAGTATGAATTCCAGGCACTGGGGGAACTAGGAGTGGAACTTCTTGCTGCTGTCCTTGGCGTGGTCCAGCAGCAGCTGGCAGGGCTGGAACTCAAGGCCATACAGCGCCTGGTAACGCTCCATCCTCGACACCAGGGGCCCTGCTCCATGCAGGTCCAGGTAGCGAAAGGGGCCTGGTGATGAAAACATCAATGAAGTGACAGAGTGAACTCCTTAAGACCGACTGACTTGCAACTGGCCACACAGACTGTGGCATACAAAAAGGTTAATGACCACAACACTACAAGTGAACAGGTGTCCGATCTTTATACTGGCCAAACGATCTTTAGCAAATTAAATCCCGCCTTTAACGCCTATTTTTCACACCAGCCCAGGTTTTCAAATCATGTAAAAAAGAAGAAAAACCATGACCAAAATCAATGATCATAAACAAGCAGCATGACCAAAATCAATGATCATAAAACAAGCAGCAAAAGAAACGAACACTGGAGAACATTAATCGAACTGATATGAACACATACTGATTTCCCATTACATATTTTCTGATCACTAGTCAGCAAAGCAGCAGTTAGTTGTTGGAGGCAGACTTTTTAGGAATGCTGCTTTTTCCAGCCACCGCCATCAGAAACTTTGCCCAAAGAGACTGATAAAAGTGCATGTTAAAACTCCCAGATTTTCTCCACGGGATATGACCCCTCCTCCACCATCCCCACTTCCCTCAATTTAATTTAGGATTGTGAAAACCATAGATTTTCAATAATGTGAAACCCCTACTATCTGATCATTTGTGGACAATCATTTCTGTTCAAATTACTTAGAAATGAAGCATGCAAGATTACCACAAAATATTTTTCTATTATCTGAATGCAGATAAACCTATACCTTTACTTCTTGAGTTATTTAATACTTTAAAAAAAATTTAAGTAATCAAAATTTCAGTTTCTTTATCGGACTCTTTCCCCTTCCTTCCCATCCCTGAAACTGCCATGGGTACACCAAGTTGCTTTCCTTATACACAGGACCATTCCTCAACCTGTGCGCACAAAGAAACTCTGAGAAAGATGAGGAAGTTGAGTTCTACTTACCACCATGGAATGGAGGGAAGCCAAGCCCAAAGACTGCTCCAATGTCGCCATCAGTCTGTAACATACATTTCACATCAGTATTGGCTAAAAATGATTAGTGCCCTTCATATTAAGTCGTATCACCCAAAATGGTCATTTAAACGAAAAAAAAAAAAAATACTGTCCACAGTAACGGGATGAAAGTATGATAACAACATCATCAAAAACTCTTAAAACAGTCTGACCTCTGGCAGATATTTGGGAACAAAGAAATGAAAAGGTAAAATACATTCACAAACCTTTCAGTAACACCTGGAAAAAATTATGTGCCATACTGAAGCTCAAGCAGAGGCAGAACACTTCAATTTATTTGTCTGTGTACATTCAGTCCTGTGGAAACAACAGAGGCCACTTATTTGACCACTTGGCACTTTCCTTGTGCAGACCAGTTGTGCAGACCAGTTTTCCTCTCTGACAATGCAGCCTTCAAACTGTTTACACTTTCCTCAAACAACAAATATTCTTTGTGAGAGCTGACTGAACTGAAACTAGAGAGGGATCTAATACTGAACATGTTTATATGATTAATGGAACACTGCTCTGATGGAAAAATCATCCAGTTGTTTCCACTCCAGATTTTCTGATGGACAGAACAAACATTTTAAGGTAAGCACATACATATTTTCACACTTAATTATTCTTTTTTCCCTTCAGAATTTAGTGACTTAACTATCAAAACTGCAGAAATAAAGTAACGCTCATAAGTCATCTGCTTGGAAAGGTTAGAAATAAACATGTTCTCATTGGCCTTAGCTCTTTCTCTCATATTTCTAGAAGCCATAGCTCTTAAACAAACAACCAATAAAAAAAAAAATCAAGTCTAAACAAGATACATGCATGTAAAATGAATGAAGCCAAACTCAGACATAGGAGACTCACAGGATTGGTGAGAATGCCGTCCTGCAAACAGTAGACAGCCTCATTGACAAATCGTGAGAACAGGCGGTACCATACCTCCTCATCAGTGAGCCTGAAAAACCACAACACACAATTCACATGTTACAAAAGACAAGTTTCATAGCAACATTTGTGTATAAAAACAAGATTCTAACATTTGTTTGCATGTCCACTTAAATTCTCACAGCTCATGCACTAAAAGCTGATTTCATCACAACTGAATTGATCTTGGAGGTTTTTTATTCTTTTCATCAAGACTGATACACCTCACTGGCTGGGCAGTCACCAAAGCTTCAATCTCATATTTCATATTTTTTTTTTCTCTTTTGTCCCTTTCATTAGCATGCTGTTTATTCCAGTTCCCCCATACACCAACACATCTGCCTTCAAGCTCATCCGGTCTCGGTCTTTATACCAACAGGCCACATGGAGAAACCATATAAGTTGTGTGATAAAGTCAACCACCAGAGGAAATACTGCACTGCAGCCAAGTTACTTTGGGTACGTTCAGTAGTGCCTGCTCTGATCCAACATTCACAGGACACCACCTTCCAAGCTTTCGGCTGATGAAAATAATTCACAGAGCCAGCCTGAGTGAACAAACACCTCCCTCATTTTACAGTGCGCTACCACGTTCATCAAATGACAGTCTCCATGAACCTACTCATACTAGAGACTGACAGGAATTCAACGGATAAAGCATAAGTCACCATGAAAGCATGGTGTGAAATGCCACAGAATTAAAGAGACCCACCGCCCCCCCAAGTTAATCATTAAAGATGAACAAAAGGATGCTATTGAGTTCAATTCTAATCTACTTGATAGGGCTGTACTCTCTATTTCCATTCTTCAACATCCTAGTATCAAGCAGGTCCAAGACACATCACCTGCAGTGTTGGTCTAGATATCTGAACAACATTCTCAAATCAGATCCATAAAGTGCGTAAGTTTTCCTGTTAGATTTCACAGTACACTGAACAACTCTAGGTACGAATCAGCAGGGGGCAAAAAATTCCCACAAAAACATGAAACAAATGGGACTTGAACACATGGCTTCCCAGCCTGCAAACAATGATGCAAACCACTGCACTAAGGTAGCTGTAATCTGTACTTGAAATTTTGCTTCAACAAATCAAATGAAATGTATTTACAGTCATGTCATGTAAAGTCCATCATATACTTTACAACAAACACAGTTTACAATTCACTCACTCTGTTTTGGGTTCCAGGTGGTATTTTTCCAACAACTTCAAGGCACCTTCGTTTTCTGGTCTGCTTTTGCTGTTCTTTTTTCATATATGTAAAATCCCTTGCCCGCTTTTCTCCCTGAAATTAAACACCACTAACTTACACAAGTTCCAGGCATTGCACCGAAGTGTAAACTTTAACATCCCTCCCCACAGTCTATCATGTAACAATGTCATACCTGCAGATGTCAACTCCCATTAAGCAATATCATCAACAGCTGCAGCTTATTTCAGTACTTTTTCTGAACAATTTTAGTACTACTGCAGTATGGAAAGTCTCTCTCTCTCTCTCTCTCTCACACATACACACACACATACACACACTTGAAAAGCTTTCTTGCATAGTCATCTGCTGATATGGAAATCTGTTCTACTACAAAAACTGGTAAAAAAAATACTTCCATTTGAATTGCTCTTGGGTCTGTGGATGTGATAGCAAAAGATCAAAGAAAATCTTGGGAACAAGAAGTCTTACACACACTTTGTATGGCAGTAGTCCACAAAAGCATCTCAGTGGTCAAGTCACATCATTCAGTCTCATCAAGCATGTTTTTGATTATAGACCTGAAGCATCTCTTGATCACACTGACAAATGATCCCCTTTTTTTTACACAAGTTCCACGCTTGTTTCCTTTTGCTACAACTACAATGTCTGAACTGTCAGCACAAGAGTGCCCTAAAAGCTCTGCACTGTCAAGAAAGATTATCTAGAAACTGAAAGCACTACAACTTCAACTGGAAGAAGCCTGAGGGGACTAAGCAGCCCAAATTTCATAAATCGAGTTTTCCCTCCCCTCCAACTTTCTTTTTTTCCCCTTTGTGTGTGTGTGTGTGTGTGTGTGTGTGTGTGTGTGTGTGTAAAAATATAGTAAAACATTGTGCACCGATAAGATAAACAGGCCATTTTGAAGCAATTATTCTCACCAAGGAAGGAGCTGCTGACCATCTCTTTGAGCAGATTGATGTCACCCCCTCTGAACCTCTCTCCAAAAGCCTTGCCCAGATCCTCAGCCACATGGGCGGCCACATCCACACCCACTTCATCAGCAAGGGTGGTCACTCCCACTGGAAGACCTCCGGCTTTTGTCAGTTTGTCAAGCCGCTTGGGTGCCACTCCCTCCTGTCATCAAAATGGAACAGAACAGTTACTGAGGATCAGACAGCCCTGCTACCGTGTGCAACGCTCACCGCAATGATACTTTTGTGGGATATAAGAAATGGACATATTTTCATGTTTAGCTTTAACTCAACTTTGACAGGATATGTGTATGCATGTTAAGCGCCACGACCACTGGATATGCTCAGGCATGTTGAAAGCTAAAGTACAAGCTTACACATATATGAGAATCCCATGGGTACTGCAATTTAAACTGTCTGCCAGTTTTGACAAGACAAACGTTTGTCAGTCCCAAGATAGACAGATTTTTGTTTGTTTTTTTTTTTTTCTTATTCCATCTCTGTTTTCCCCACCCCTCCTCCACAGTAAAATGTAATGATAAAATCAACTTTTTTACTGGTTGGAGAACTTCAAAGGCAAGTTATCCGCTGACCAAAGGCAGTATGGCGTCAGGTTGATCCAATAGGTAAGGTAATGTTGCTAATAGGCCAGCCGGCCGCAAAGGGCCATATCAGGGCTGTCACCATGTTAAAATCAAGTCACAAGTCCACACAAAAAAAAGCACCATTCACACATTTCTTCAAAATACACCTTCTAAAACACACACCAGAAACTTCATTACAAATCTTTCTTCTGTAAAATCTTAGATCAGATGAAACATGTTAATCTTTTTTAGAAATTCAAAGATCACATCAGTGGGACATCTCTGAGCAAAGTTTCCATGCAGTCTGCTGTAAAGTGTTTATGTCTCACATCGTGCAAGTCCCAACATTCTAAAAGAACATGTCTCACTGTGGTGGTACATGATATGGAATGCACCACAGAGCTTCTTCACGTTTTAAAAGATAAGAATGGGTGTAAAACGAGTGGCCTGTATGCAAACGACACAAGACAGTTTCATCTTTATGGCTGCCTAATGAACATGGTAAAAACTCTTTCAGGTCTGGACGGATTTTAAATAGTTTGTTATCTGTCTGCAAGTTCCATTCCTCTTGCTAGAGGTCTTTGACATAAGCCTGTGTTTGGGGTTGGAGATCAGTGTGAGGAATAGACAACCTGCCCACTTTTTTCCTTGTAGCACTCTTGGCAAGTTGATCAAACACCTTGTTGCCTCGAATGCCCACATGGCTAGGATCCCAAGCAAACACTATGTAGTATCCATCTGATTTCAGAGAGATGTATAGTTAAAAAACTTTCAGCAGCTGAGGGTGCTTGAGATTACGGCCAGCAATGGCCTCCAAAGCAGAAAGGGAGTCTGATAAAATGAAGAAATCCCTATGTTTGGGTTTATAGACCATTTTAAGAGCCAGGACCAAGGCTGTCAGCTCAGCAGTGTGGATGGAGCTATCGGTGGGAATGTGTTCAGTCCATCTTTGAAGGGGATCTGTTGCACAAAACACAACAGAAGAAACTCCCTCCTCAGATTTGGAACTGTCAGAAAAAATCTTTTGTAGGATGGAAACTTAGAGCACAGTTTGGCAAAAAGGGACTTGTATGCCAAGGAACTAGTGGAATCTTTCTGGTACGAGGCAAAATCAAACTGGATCTCTGGAATGAAGAAAGTCCATGGTGGACATCAGAAAACTTGGAAAAATTACAAAACTACTCCAAGGTCTATATCTGAATTGTTCAAATGGGAAAGATGACGAATTCCCAAGGTGGAGGGAACTGGGGTGGTCATCAAACTTCTTTTGGAACTTGGGGTTGAAAACAGTCATATGCAGGGTTTTCAGGTTCAGAGAGAGAGACTCAGACAGTAATCCAATGCAAGTTTTAGTCGATGATTTGAGAGGGATGGTTCTCCTGCCTCAGCATACAGGCTATATACAGGGTTGGTGCGAATGCACCCAGATGCAATCTGGGCCCTTGATGGTAGATTGGATCTAGACTTTTCAGGCCGAGCCGTACACAACACACACCCATAGTCTAGTTTGGAGCGGATCAGAGCCCTGTAAAGATGGAGACTTTTGTCAGCGCCCCACTCTGTGTGTGCCATGACTTGCAGAATGTTCAGTGCTTTCTGACATGCAGTTTTAAAGTGTTCAATACGAATTTTAAAGTTCAGTTTTTGAAAAAAAAATAACACCCAGAAATTTTGCTTCTTTCACAGCTGGAATGGTGGACTTGTCCGGATGAATTTCAGGATCAGCTAAAAAATGACGAAAATTTTGAAAATTGATTGACTGAGTTTTGGTACTTGGAAAAGGTAAATCCAATAGCAGACTATCAAGAACAGTCACTGAATCAACCTGAAGATCGTGGTTTGGTCACAGACAGGAAAACGAAAGGAGAAAGCCTATGTCTGGAAAGTGTCCAGTCTGCAGGCAGTGGTAGGCCTTCTTCAAAACCCACCATCAGGGACACCTGGCACCCTAGCTTCAAGCTTATGTGGTGGCCATCTTGGCCAAGTAGTTTCACAGATCCCCAGCTGACTGACACCAGAAATGGCAGGCAACAGAACCGCTTTCATGGTTATTACATTAAAACATGCTACTTCTAAACAGAGGCACACCACTCAAAACGCCCATATTCAAGTGGGTAACCGAGTCATGAACCTCAGGGGTACAGCAGCCCTCAACAATGCCAGGACCCCTTGGTCCATGACAAAACAGACCTTTACTCATATGATGCAGAAGGAAGAATGTGCAGTAGCCCAAGTAAATTAATCAACAATCTTCCAAGGTGAGCTGCCATTGCATCCTTGGCACACCAACCAAGTGCAATCTGCCAGAGGCACATCCAAGTGAAACAGCAACACTGAAAATCTACCTGACACATTTAACCTACATAGTGCTGAATTTCTTGCCGTCTTATAAACTTCACAGGAATAGAATCAACAGAGTTACGCACTTGAAGAACACGGATGGCTTCAGCCAGCAAGGGGGCCAGAATGCGTGTGGTGTAGAAGCCAGGTCCGTCTCCAACAGTGATGACCACTTTGCCCTGACGAAGTCCCACATCCACTGCTGAGGCTGTCAACATGATGGGTGGTGTGTGTCAGTGAGAGAAAGAATAAAAAAAACAATAAAATCACATCATCATTTTAATGATAAAGCAACTTTTCTAGAATGTTACATGATCCAAGTTAAAAATTCTGATCTGTTTCTATAAAACAATGAGTGAGAGAGTGAGTAAGCGCATGTGTGTGTGTGTACATTTGCATATGCACGCATGCATACATGCTTGTATACACGTAAAGGTGTCCACTAGCATGCTTGCTCATGTGTTTGTGTTACCCCTACACACCTGTAGTGTCCTTCGACGTTTTCTTGGTTGTGATGATCTCCAGCAGTTGCATTTTGTCCACAGGAGAGAAGTAGTGCATGCCAATCACCTGTATACACAAACATACACACTGAGCATGACAATTTGTCCTGAGAAATGAAAACATTTAGTTTTATCACACAAATTGGCATCTCTCTTAGCTTTTTTGGGCCTTTCTTTTACATTTTGATAAAGCCAATTGCCTTTTATTTGGAGTTAGTTCTCTAGAACATGTTTTCACAGACTAAAGTCAAACCAGTTCTGCTATTTGAGGCTGTCTTCTCTAGTTCAAATCAGACATCAAATTTTTCATCGAAGTGATGTGTTTATCAACTTCATTTACTACCTATTTGCTGTTTCACTGTATCTTTCACTACTTTTAATAAACATTAATTTAAGCTGTTTTCACTTTCATTCAGTTGTCTGAGCTGACTGTAAAGACTCAAATATTGGAATCGTTGCTCTTAAATGCAAACACAAGTAGACAGATTGATCTACTTTAACTCTGAGAAAAAAAAAAAATGTAAACAATGCACCATAATTCAAATAGCCTGTATTTTTTTTCTTTGTTTTCTTCAAACTGAAAATATGAAGCACACTGCCAATCTTTCACAGACTTGGGTTATAAGCATTTGTTCTACCACACATTACTCCTTGAATAAAGTATGAGACACAGATAGAAGCCATGTCCTAAAGGACATTTCCCACCTTTTCAGGTCGTTTACTGGCCTCTGCGATCTGTGTGATGGGCAGGGCTGATGTGTTGGAGGCGAAGATGCAGTGCTCAGGGATCAACTGGAATATACAGAACATCATTCGAGCTCTGTTCTGAATCAATCTCTCTGTAAGTCAACAGGTACTGAAATACACTCACTAAATTCATTCATTCAGACAGATGTATGATTAGTATTCAATTATTGCTACTCCCCCTTCTCCATCTGGATACAATCTAATCAGTCATCTATAATCACTATGAAATCCATGAAACATTATCTTAAAAAAAAAGAAAAAGAAAAAAAAAAAAAGCATCAAAATGCCTTTACAATGCTGGCTCTGATCACTGGAAATGACTGCAAGACTCTCATCAGAATGGTTCAGTCCAAGACTCAAAGTGCCAGAAAGCATGAAGAGGACTGAACCAGTATGATCACTGACTTCAAGTCCTTTGCTAGTAATCAGTGCCACAACTGTCAAGACATTTTCTTGTTGCTGCCTTCAAAAACATTTCCCTGGATTCCATAGCATCTGTCAGGATCATCACTCTTTTCCTCTAATCAGTAATTGTAAGGATTTTTATTATGCACACACACAAATACACATCATGTGCATACATACAACATATGAATGTTGATCCGGTGATGAAAAGCCTAGAAGAGAACAAGGACTTACAGGCTCCACTTCCTTGATGACTTTGTGCTTGATGTTGATGTCCTCAAATACAGCTTCGACCAACATGTCACAGGTACCAAAGCGGTCATAGGTCACTGTGGGATCCAGGTTGGAAATGATGGAATCTCGCTCAAAGCTGCAGTACAGGACAGCATTAATCAGTCAGCACTACTCCAAACACACAGATAGCATACTGTTATCCCAGAAAAGGAAGTAAGCCAACAAAACTTATCAGTCTGTCATTTTATAGTTTTTTTTTCACGAGCCCATGAAATCTCACTGGTTTATTCATGGTGAAACCTTCAGCCCACATTTCTGATTTTTACGAAATATGTGTTCCAGCACATTCTAAGCTCTTAGTCTTACACACCGACAGTGAACTTACACCAACACTCATCACCAATTGTCAGTATTTTCCCTTTTATTCCCTTTCCTAATTTTTGCTCATTTTCAAATTACCTAATCTTTTTTTTTTATTATTTTTTATCTTAAAAATGATTTTTCTTCATAATACAGCACACAGAAAAAGGAATGTTAAGTTTTTCTGCAAAAGCTGAATACCACTTTCTGTTTGACACAATTCACTACCCATCCATCCTGCCCGCTTACCTGGTGATCTTCTTGCGCTTGACCTGTGCGTCCAGTCCTTTCTGCACCTGGTCCTGACCCCGAGCCACTCCCTGAATGTTCATGTCCTTCAGTATCACCTGCATGCCTTTGTCAATGCTCACCTGAGCAATACCTGCCCCCATCAGCCCTGCCCCCAGCACTCCTAGCGTTCTGGAACACAACCATCATGATGAGTTAGAGTTCTGTATGTGTCTCATTTATTTCACATACATGTAGCATGCAGTACCCTGAAGATGAGACTGTCGTCCTATATGCTGAAAGCTCTTCACTCTCAACAGTTCACTCCCTTGAGAATTGAAAAGTTTTTTCAAAGATGACAATTTTTCACTACACATTCATCATCTCAAGAAGCGACTTTATCACATCAATACTAAAATCTAGGCTGAAAAGTATCATTTTCCTTTGTTTATTATTCTTCATCAAAAGACTATCTCTTGAGTGTCACCATCTTGGATCTGACTGATTCTCCGACTTCATTTGGTGACAGAGAGAGAGAGAGAGAGAGAAAGAGAGAGAGAGAGAGCGTATGTATCTGCGTTTGTGTGTGTGTATGTGTATGTATGAATGTGTGCGAGTGTGTGTCTATGTATTTGTGCGCGTGCGTGCATGCGTGCATGTGTGTGTGTATTCATATGTGTGTGTGTGCCTGTGTGTGTTCAAGCTTTCCTCAACAAAATACAAAGCAATACAAAATAAGATACAAAATATTTCCTGAATCACAACAATATGTCAAACGCACAATTTTTTTTTTTTCTGACTTACTGCTGCACAGGCCTCTGTGGTTTTCCAAATGGATTCTTCTTGCAGGCCGTCTGTCCGTGGTACAATCCAATCAAGGCTTTGGACTGTGGCGTCATTCCCAGTTCACCAAACCCCTGACACACCATACCATGCAATATGTACACCTACATAATTTCAGTTACCATGCCATATGTACACCTTACATAATTTCAGTAACTACGAAATCTGTAAACCATATCTTGCTTTTTCCATTAAACAACTCCAATCATGAACAGAATGAATCAGATCACTGTCTTCTGTTTTACGGTAAAAACAGTCTACAAGTTGAACAGTTGCATTCTAAGCCATCTGGCTGTATACATGACAACATGTGATGTGGTAAAACCACATTATTGCTGCTGATCTTCAGGATCAAATTCCTGGTGCCTGGTGGTGCAGAGAGAGTAGAGTCTGGCTTGCTACTGAGACCATCTCTATTCCTGACTACAGAAATAACCAATGGAAGGTTTGCCTATAATATGTAGTTACTCAATTTCACGAAATATCATTTTAGTCTTACATATTATGTTAACATCCTCTTAAACAAAAACATCCCCATATACCCTGATTTTCCTCATCAATAGTTCCAAATCCAGGACAATATACTTACCGATTTTTTTTCTCTATCAAATTCAGGATTTTGAACATGACTTCTGAAACTGAGAAATTCCAGTAAAAATTTAAGGATGATCAACTGCTAAGCCATGTTCTGATGCAACTTAATTCTGATAAAAGGAAATTCTTTTGTTTCAAATACACACATGGAAGCCCACATACAATAAACTATTTGCTCACTTAATTCCAACTGGAGAAATGGAAGAAACACACTAAAATGTTAAAATGGTTAACTGGGTTGTTGTTTTCTGTGATGACACAATGAAATAATGTTATCAAACCATGACAGGACTGACCAAGTTCAGTATACACAGATACACGCTATGAACTCACACAGTATATGTAAACACATCCACATCACCTAACCTCAGACTCTGCTTTGTATCCGGCTGCCTGTCCCTTGTCCACTCCAGTGCGTACAACCTAGACCACAGACAGGTACAGAATCCATACAGTTTTACCCGTGCAGTGCAGTTCCCTCTCTCTCACTTGTTTTCCACAACAATCACATTCAATAGGTCTCTCATGCCCCTATGACTTATCCCTCAACAGATTAAACTCATTCCATACTTATGTCCACTGATCTACATGGGCCAAATGCACTAGCTTCATATGTACATCAACATATATATGAACAGGAAATTGGGAAATGTGTAACACTGCACACTAATGTTTCATTTGAAACTAACCCTCTTACCTCTAATCAACTGACATTTTAAGGCATATAACTGAGGTTTCTGATGTGACCAGTTTTTGTTCTACTTTGTAATGCTTGAAAAGTGCCAAAAATTCCTCCCTTAACAGTTTCTGATGGTGGAGTACACTGGGTTTTTTTTTTTTTCTAATATATATTATACTCAAACCTTGAGCTTGTGTCAAAAAAACTTCACACTGATCTGCAATTTTTTTTCCCATGCTAACCTGTCAAATGTCTATATCCACAGCAAACTATGGGGTGAAAACTGGCTGTATGGAATAAGTGAATACAACTGCGCTGGGGGTTATTTCAGCATATGCAATCGTTCACAAGTACAAGAATTTATGATGATGAGTAATGCACCAATCACTTCTCACTGTAACATTTGTTAAGAATCCTTCTCTACAACAACTTCTTTCTTGAATGATGAAAACAAATCTTATGAATGATCATTTCTCTCACAGTGTGATACAATTTTTTATTTCAGAAGCAAGACCGTTGCTATTCCAACTAGTAATGGACATGAAAATGAAGTGGTACAGACATATGCCCATTCAGCAGGCCTTGCAAAGACAATCCTACAAGGAGCAGTCACAGGAAAGCTGCAACAGAGGAAGAAGACAAAAGAAGAGGTGGGAAGACAATATCCGAGAGTGGACTGGAATGAGCCTGGCGGAATCACGAGCGGTGGTGAGAGGATATGGACAGATGGAGAAGAGTGGTGGCCCGATCATTAGGGGTGTCCCAACGACAACAGACGATGTCAAGGGACAGGTAAAGGTAAAATGGACATCCTAATATCTGTACTGGGCCATCCCCCCTCCTCCCTTTGTCTGTTTGTAGCTGCGCTGATGATGAAAAACTTGCCAGCATCACCATATCTCAACAACTCATTTCTTTACTCACTTGAAGCCCATCTGACTCCTGAAAGAACCAATTACTTCAGCCATTTTTTTTTTGTCTTCCTTTGCCTCTGATTTTGTCAGACTAACATAAACATTTCTTCTTTTGTATCCAACATGAAATATGATCCTTAAGAGCGCTGGTCGTAAAAGGAAATCGATCACTTTATGGCAAGTTCTGACCATTTTTTCACATTTCACAAAGTTCTGCATTTCATTATTAGCTGGGTTTCTTTTTTGCACAATCTCAACTGGTTTTCTCCTTTCTTTCATTCTCCTTGAGGGGTTGATTTCTCTAAAGACCCACATATCAAATTCTCAAAAGAAACAGAATAAAACTGGGATTTCTTGACACTTGGATAATAGCACCTTCAACTATCTACTGCAAGTACATACACACAATCACCTGTAGCACACACACTTCATTGTCACAACCATCCATAAATCACATTCCATCAACACACAACTACATCTATTATAAAAACTATGAAATTACCAATAACTACTCCCTACCTTTAAAGTCCTGATTCTCTGGGACACATTCCCTTTTGTTCATACTAAATTTTTCTACCAATAAGGACCACCTACTTTTTGAGACCTGACTCTTGAGACACAATCCTCTTTGTTCATACTAAATTTATCTACCAATAACGACCATCTACTTTTTAAGACCTGAATCTTTGGGACCAAATCATACTAAATTTCCACCATAATAAAGATTCCATAATTTAAAGACTTGATTTTTTCCTCTTTGTCAAAACAACATTTACATTGCTAAAAATTCTGCCGAATCCTTTTTCTTCCCATACAGGTTATTTGGAAAGCTTTGAGCTCTAAGAGGAGCCATATGAGGACAACTGTGTTTGTAGAAAATGGCCACCAGTTGCAAATTGTAAAATTCAGGCCCCCCAAAAGTATCAACTATTTTCCAGCTCATATTAATGTGACAGAGATCGGGTACTGTCTGTTTCACATGATAGGGGACAATTTAGTAGCCAAGGCACCAATAGGTCAATAACACCAGTTCAGAAAGCCATGAAGTCTGTACAGTTGAATCTGAGTTCACTTCAAACTTCATCCGTCATGCAAGAGAAGACCAAGAAAGCTGGAAGACAGTGTCTGGTTACAGACAGATTCTGAATTTCCACTTTTCATATAAGAAACCACACTGATCTACTTGGAACATCATTAATGCACAAAACCTAGGTGAAGATTTGCTTCTTAAAGATTTCTGACGACGATTACTGTTTCAGTTTGCTGTCAATTCAGCTCCGATGTGATGTCTGCGATCAGTTGGCCTACATGACCTCATTTTGGAGGGGGTTGAACACAAAACAGTTAAATAAACTCACCTCCAGAATCTTAAGCGGTGCTGGGTAGAGCCCGTTTGTCATCTTCATGACCTGAGCTTTGGCCTTGTTGAATACAAAGTTCTTTCCCATGTCATAGGACAGCACCAAGTCCATCACCTCTGTGAACACACACAGAGGTATATTCTATGAGAAACTAACAACATTATGTGTGTGTGTGTGAGAGAGAGAGAGAGAGAGAGAGAGAGAGAGAGAGAGAGAAAGAGGGAGACAGACAGACAGACAGAGAGAGAGAGAGAGAGAGAGAGAGAGAGAGAGAGAGAGAGAGAGAAACTTCAATAATGAAACCCTTTGTAAATCGGACAATTAGCTGATACCCTTCCTTCTCCCCTTAAAAGAACAAACTTTCCAAAATATTAAATCAATTCCTTGCTACAATTAAATCACATGTGAAAATCACATGTGAAAATTAGGAATAATACTTGCACCATATTTTCCGACAAGATAATTCAGAAAAAAAGAAGATAACGAGAGAATTAATAAGAGTGTGTATCAGTGACTGAGAAAGCAAATCCTAAGTCACATAACATTGTATATCAGTGACTGAGAAAGCAAATCCTAATCACATAACATTGTATATCAGTGACTGAGAAAGCAATCCTAAGTCACATAACATTGTATATCAGTGACTGAGAAAGCAAATCCTAAGTCACATAACATTGTATATCAGTGACTGAGAAAGCAAATCCTAAGTCACATAACATTGTATATCAGTGACTGAGAAAGCAAATCCTAAGTCACATAACATTCATTCTTTTCAAATAAATATTTTCATATGAATCTATATTATCAGCAACAAAATGCTTACGAAGTATACAAAGAAAAAAGAACAGACAATCAAAACTTTCCAAACACTTACTGTCTTGTATGCCTTTCTTTTTGGGAGTTTTTTTCAAAGTGCCATTTGCAAGACCCCTGCAAAACAGAAAATGAAAACATTTTATGTTAAAACCATTAATCCCCTGCTCCATCACAGTCATCCTTAAAGTACCATAATAATTAGCCCAAGCACTGCTCCAGCATCTAAAACTTATGTAATGAAACAGGTTTCCTTTCAGATGCATGAAACAAAGAGGTAAACAAAAGAATGTTCTGCTGAAGTGATATGTCAGTTTTTCAGAGTTATTATGTCAATGAGGGCTTTTCTTTTTAAATTGTTTTTAGGCATGAAAAAACACAGATGTGACCAAAAGTAAGAAGCTGACTACTGAAAGAAATTTTCAGCAAGATCCTAATGGGTTATGGCAGCAATTTTGATTTAGCATGTGATGATTTCAAGTCTGGATTAATGAGAAAATTATTCTGACATTGATGATTGAATGAATATCAACATGGTGACTGCCAAAGCGAGTGTCGAGTCATCCTGACAAAAAACAAAACAAGCAAACCTCACAACCCTTACAATTTTATTCACGTCCAAGTTTCATGAAAAAATTTTACAAATTGCCAAATGTTCATAACATTTTAAATTTGTAATGTTGAACTACCACCCTGAAGTAATCCTGAAATTCTATTTATTCTCTTTACTGAACAGCTTTTGAGATATGAAGAAGACAAGTTGGGAATCATTTCAGTTCATACAGCTCAACCTGCTATGTATAAGGGCTACCCTGGTTGTATACTGAAGGGTTGAAATGGTTAAAACATGCTACATGAAATGAACGTGGAAGCTTCCATCCGTCGTACACCCCCCAAAATGGACACAGTTCTTGCTTCAGGGAACTAATTACAAAAATACCCATGAAGCCCACTATAAAGTGAATGTCAGATGACCAACCTGGCTGCGTTCACTGCTACTTCCTCCAAATACTTCATAGTGTTGTTCTCTGGGTTTTCAAGACCCGGTCCTGTATAGACATGTGCATGTATTTATCACTCTCTCTCTCTCTCTCTCTCTTTCTTTCTTTTTTTGTTTTTTTTTTTGCTCTTAACATCATTTATGATATATATACACACAAACACACCAACTAAAACATCCTCAAGTTTCAGTCCAGTGTTATCACTGCATGCCAGCTTGTCTATATACATTACAACCCACTTGTGGGACTATAATTCACCAAACACAAGCTTTACAAGTAAATAAACAAGGAAACAATTTGAATTCAAGCACATGGACGTGACTTAGCAGATGTCTGACCTCAACATTAACTCAATGCATTGGTCAGAACTCGAGTGTTTAACTTAACTACTACGGCCATCCCGAAGACTTGTGCATGTGTCTGTCATAGTGAGCCTGTGAACGCATGCCTACATACGTGTGTGCGTGTTTGTGTGTGTGTGTTTTTTTGTGTTGTATTGTTGGTTTATGAATCTGAGTTTGCATGCCTTGTGTGAACATGCATTCACATTATGAGTATGCACATTTATCTACGAACAGACACATTGTTGCACAATGTCATTTCTGAAGAAAGTACAGGTAGTTTTCAGATAAATTGACAAGACTGAGAATAAAAGATAAGGGAAAATAATGTTACTATGCTGGAAGATTATTCCAAACACTAACAATTACACAGAGCTATCCTATGATCATAATCTATTAACACAAAAATCTATCAGTCCAAACATCAACAATTACACAGAAATATCCTAATCATAATCATTAACACAAAAAAATGTATCAGTTAGCATTGCACTGTTTTCAGGAACATGAAGGGAAAAAATCAACCAAGACAGTGACAACTGAATGGGGCAGAAGTATTCAAAGAAGCCTGACTATCCGCTAATCTTATTCAGCAAATGAAGTACAGCCAAGGTAATAGAACTTGCCCCAAACACCTGTGATAGCAACAAAAAGAAGTCTGAGACATGACACAATTTGCCTTCAGTTTATTTACCTTCATACACTGGTGCCAAGAATTGTATGACTAGTGCTGTAGTGTGACATGTTTTTCGTAAGGACAGCAGCCTAAATTTCTTACGAAAATCTGTTATGACCACAAATCACAGAATTTCATCATCTGAGGCTACTAATTAAGAAAACAACCCTGCTTGAGACCCATCCAACTGTCTTCGAGTTATCTCCTGGACACACACACAGACGCACATACAAGGATCAAAAACAATATCCTGCACTACAGTGCTTCACTTCTGGGAAACATGACTCCTGTGAATCAACACACTGACCCAAAGGCTGCACCAGCTGGTCCACCAGCCCCATCTTCTTGGCCCGGTCAGCTTTGATGGTCTTGCCGGTCAGCATCATGTCCAGGGCTGTGTGGGGATGGGCAGCAGTTTGGGCAGCCGCTGAGTGCCCCCAGCACCAGGCAACAGACCCCAGCATGACCTCTGGCACCCCGAACCCCGTCTTCTTGTCCGCTACAGCAATGCGGTAATGGCAGCCCAGAGCCAGCTTTCAAACAAAATAGGTCAGTGTTTACACATCAAAAGCAAGAACAACAGACGTTTTATTTTTATCTCTGATTGACTTATAGAAAAACCTGTATAATGCTAGTCTGAGTATTAACAGAAATTGAAATCTTAAGTTGTGAACTAACCAATGAAATCACGAAAACTGGAACCACCTAAAACATTCCATCAAATCTATAAATCGGCTGATCATCTTTAGTTAGTGTTTAAAAAAAAAAATCAATTAAATCTGCAATCTAAACAAATCAACTGATGATTTTCCACACTAACTACACAAAATGGAGGGATATGAAATTGAAATTAATGTTGTTTTCTTTCTGTCACTATATACAAACACATCCTGATTTTGTTTAACCACTGCAAACAGTAAATTTCTTGCTCATCTGATGACGAAATGCTAATTCTGGTTCTGTTGATAACATTCATTTCAGTGAAGATTTTATCCTTGACATACTCTCCATCTTGCCCATCACTAAAAACAGTAACAGTGACTCACACTAATAATTATTCTCTCCTCTCCACCCACATGGCATTCACATAGCTGGATAATGAACACTCTGCGATGTTTGCATGTACACAGCAATTCCATTTCTTATCATTCTTATGAGCTGTTCACTACAGCTGACCAATTAAGACTGTTAACGCTTTTTGAAGTTTAACAACTCTTTTAGAGTAGATTTCGAGTAAAATGATAGATAAATTACATTCACAAGCAGTTCACCTGATAAAAAAAAACTATGACCTGCCTTATCCTCTGATAAAACATGGCAACACTTTCCCAAACACTTGTTCTAGCTGAGGATAGCTGTCTCCCCACCCCATCCAAACCCGCCATCTAAAGTGTTCAACTGCTACATTACTGCTAACTCCAGTAATCCCCACCTCCAATCCACCCCCCAGACAGGGCCCCATTATAGCGGCCACCACTGGCTTAGGGCTGCTGCTCTCCAGCTTGCTGAAGGCATCTTGACTTTTTTGGGACAGGTCCCACTATCTCTTCTTTGGTTTTGCAAGCCTCGATCATTCTGTACAACAAATACCTAACATTAGAAGGGAGTTTGAACACTTACATAATCACAGGCACGTGCCTGCAAATATGCACACCAGGAACTTGTGCATGCATGTACATACGCATGTTCCCACATACACACTTACATGAGCATACATGCTTGTGTACGTGCTCAGACATACACACACATCCTTACATGTATCCATGCACACACAAGCTTGTGCACGCATACGCACTCATACACACTTCTATGATAAGTTAACAAAGCAGCAAATAAGTGAAAAAAAATCATAATGAAATCAGAATGCTTCACCAAGACAACATCAACATGCACTGGCTTGAGTGATCTTAAAATAACCCAGCAATCATGAGTGGAGAGAAGACAGAGTATGAAAAAACTGAAAGTCTTCCTCTTCCCCAGGATGAAACGCTGAACAAATGGCAATGATACTTGCATTTTTCACAGCTAAAAACCATGCTTAGCCACAAACATTGGATCTTTAGCTACTGAGGATAAAAACAAATTCACACTATGCATGGTAATAATTAGATATCAGGAAGTAGGATTCAAACAATTTTCGCAAGATAACTCCCTCCCCCCGCAGATTAGCTACACTGAAAGAACTAAAAATTATCAACCCTGAACTGAGAAAGCTATACTGACTCTCCCTAGGGGAAACTGTGTCCATTATTTGTGGTACTTTATTATCCACATAACCTGTTAAAATCACCACCAAGTACGCTAATTGAAAAAAAAGGATAAAATGGCAACTTACCTGGTTCTCAACACCTGTCACAGTTTATTCTTCTGCTTGTGCTTATTAACCCCCACCAACTTATTTGTTCTATCAAAATTATTCTTATTGTTCTCTTGTGGAAAAAAAAAAAAAGCAGATGGGAAGCATCTACTTTTTGGAGCCTTCAAACCACCACTTGCACAACTGAAGAATCTTGAAGAAGAAAGATGAACTGAATACAAAAAAATCTTATGTGTGGACCTTAAACGATTATCCAGCTGGTGGGGTTAAATAATAATATATCTAGCATAGTAACAAGCTATCCAACAGCAACAGTGAGTTATCAGAAGATACTGAATGACAGTATTGAACAGCATGGCGTGACTGAGATATTACTTCAAAACAACTTTAAGTGTGGTCTCTCTGGCAAGTCCTTGTCACTTTACATACAATATTGGAAAATGAATGCACCCCATACTTTAAAAAGTATGTGACTGAAAACTATGTATTCATAACACAACAACTGAAAGCCAGGGTGACATCCTGTTAACTGCTGACCAACCAAAAGACATCTTAAGGTAATGACAATATCTGGAGCTAAAGGTAACAACAATATCTACAGCTAATACACACAAAAAGAAACAAGTCATCCCAGCTTACTTGATATCGGCTCCTGCAATGAACATCCCTGGTTTGCCCGAAATCAGAACAATGGCCTGGAAGGCAGGGTTGCTCTGAGTTTCTTTCAACACATCCAGGAACTCTGCCTGCATGTCCTTTGACAGAGTATTGACCTGCGAGAAAGAGAAGGTAGGCACAGATATAACACAGCGAATGCACAGTGTGAAGAATGAATCATGAACTGACTTCTCCCTCTCTCCATAGCTCTTCTGTGGAAATGCTGGGGGTTCACTTTCACTACAAATAGCTCCCCTACATTCTGAAAGTTCTTTACTAGTGACTTCCTCTTCAGTCACTCTCTTTGACTCTCTTTTTTTTTTTTCTTTTTGGTCTTTCTTTACAGCAGCCCACTGTTTTTCTACTTAGTGGACAATTCTCCTGTCTTTGTTCTAGGAACTCTTTTAAAATAATTTCCTTACACAATGTACGACATGACAGCCCTTTTGTCGTAATCTGGAGACAAGATAGTGAAAACTTGAGTACAATGTCCTCTAGCTGTCTATTCTGCAGTGTCTATTTGCCAATACTGTTTTCAACATGTAATTTGTGGCCTTTAAGTAGCTTCCTTTGACTTTTCACTCTATTTGAATCTGCTTTTGATACATCAAGAGAGATGTTAGGCACTCCAAGCATAGCATAGTCTTACTGACTTTAAAAATGTCAATAGTTTTGGTACCATGCTGCAAATTATTTGTGCAACTGCTTTTTCAGATTCAGGTCTTTCCAAGATGCGTGACCCCCCCCCCCCCCCCCCCCCCCCCCCCCCCCCCCCCCCCCCCCCCCCCCCCCCCCCCCCCCCCCCCCCCAAAAAAGGCCTTGTGTGATCAGCTGGGCTATAAACAAAATAAAATTCAGAACCTCTCAACAGCAGCTGTCTTCTTCTCCAATATATCTCTAATTCTGCATTAAGAATTATGCCCTTACTTCTTCAGAATCTGATGCAGATAACTTGCACCAACAACCAATTCCACCTCAGAAGCAAGCTCAAATTTACCAGTGCAATAAGAAATACGTGGAGCTGGATACCACGACTTAGGGTTAATTGACACCTGGTGATATATATTATCCGACTCTTAAGGAAAAAAAATCATCAGTGCCAGAATAAGGCAGCACCTTCACTTTGATAATGTCTTATTCTGGTTCTGATTGGCCAGTCAAATGATTCTATCTAGTAGTACTAGGGTGTTTGCGTCCTTGCTTGCATGACTGGTTGCTTTCTTAAGTTACTACTACTGTTTTCATTTTTATTTATTTGTCTGTTTTTCTTTATTTTTGATGAAAACGTTTTTTCTCTTAGCTTAAAAAAAAAAACACACAAAAAAACAAACCATATATATAATACACTGCCTCAACACATTTTTTTTTTCTTCATTTTTTAGCAACTTTCACAATTTCTTTGGATTCCCCTTAAATATATCCTTGTACCTCATCTATTCACGAGTTTCTTTCTATATATAAACAGACCCTCACTCATCTCCCACCTTCCCTCCCCCCTCCACACACACTCTTTTCTTTTCCAATCAATACGACTCCATTAACAATCACTGACTATGAATATTGTTTAGTGATGAAACAAACAAAACAACAACAAAAAAAAAAACACATGTCTTCAAGTCTACTGTTAGTGGCAACAACCTTTGCTGTATATTCAGACTATGCAAATAAAACCCTTACCCTCTCTCACACCCCTTTACTGCCTCTTCCCTCCTTCCCTGCTGTGTTAGGCATTTATAAGCAAAAACACTTTTTTTTTAGGAAGAGAAGAACAAAAAAAAAAAAAAAAACAAGCAAGTCACCGCCATGACATCTGCAAGAAAGAGACTGATTCAATCTAGACCAATAATGGAAGAAACAAAGGTAAGAAAGCAGCATCTGTTAAATTCATCAGGTACCAGACCATGTGGTGTGACCGGCTGACACCTGCTGTCAGACTCCCTTCTGTCTGTTGCTGAACAGTGGTGGAGATAAACAATCTATGTATTGCCCTGCTTTTGAAGTGTGTGGTCATTTACTTGGATTAATGGTCACTGTTGATCTAATCTCTGCCAAACATTTGATGGATGACCACTTTCTACTGTTCTGAACGGTTTTTGCTGGAAATATGGTTTGCAATAAAAGGGTATGTTCTGGATGACTGCATTCTATTGAAAAGATCTTACATTTTGCATGGATGACTGACACTGTTGACATATGACCATTCGCCTGATAGGTGCTAGATACAGTGAAACGAAAATGAATACTGAATGAGTGTTCACCGATCATGTGATTGTTAAGTTTGAGCTGATGTTGGCAGACACTGCTAGATTACCTATGATGAATGCTAAACTACTGTTCATACTTTCCAGCATGATTCTATCTATGTACATTGTGAGGTCATTTGTTTACATTATAACTGATGCCTTTAAACTGATATAACTGCTAAAAACTTGACAATTTTACATGACCATTCACTGAAAAATTGCTCTTCAAAATATAACAGTTAATGAACAACTGTTTTCAATAAACGTCATTATCAATAGCTTATAGTTAGTAAGCTTTTAACCTCACATTTTTGTACATTCCTAAACATGGTTTGCACACAAAGTATTGGTCTATACTATGTAAAACCAATTTTCTGTTATAGTACATTAGTACTACTGGCTGGCTTTGGTGGCAAGTGGTTTTCAATCTTACATGTAATCCATTCCTTGTGTAACCTGTACAAAATGTTACATCAATTATCAGCTCTAGCATTTGTTTATCATAAAACTTGTTTGCTGCTAGCCGATAAATATCAAATTAAATTCTACAATTTGTTCTGTAGCTATTTAAAAAAAATTTTTTTTTTTTTCCCCCATTCTTTCTTTCTTTCACGTTCCCGGCACCTTATTCAAGACAGCAGCTGCCCTTGTGTATAAAGTGTACTTAATAACTTTACAATTCCATTGCATCAGACATAACAGTATGTTGTTTGCCTGCAGCTATTCTTTGCACAATTATCTATAATTCCATGGACAACATCAAAAGCAATTTTCTTATGCTTCTGAAGAGTGTATGTTTGCTTTTTCTGTGCTGAGTGTTGATGTTTAATTTGATAATGTCATTGCTAGCTGTTATTACGCTACAGCTTTTACTCATCTTCTCTTTCAATTTCTCCCTTTTTCTTTATCAGCTGAAGCCAGGATTTCATTCTCTCTCTCTACAATATTCTCATCTTCTCTTTCCATTTCTCCCTTTTTCTTTATCGGCTGAAGCCAGGATTTCATTCTCTCTCTACAACTATTTTTTTAGTTCACAGTTTATGGTAACTGCGATGACATGTACAAAACTGTCTTGTTTTTGTGTTTTCTTAATAGTTCATCACTGAGTGTAGGAAGGAAAAAAACAACTGGTGCATATTCTTTTTTTAAAATTATAAAAGATCCATACATTTCAGTTTTGAAAAGTGCTCTGGTCAAGTTATTGCTCACAAAAAAAACCATCCCTGGTCCATGGTTTTAGTCTCACTATGAACGGGTGTTTTTCTTCTCTCTCTCTCTCTCTCTCTCTCTCTCTCTCTTCCTCCCTCTTTGTGGTAGATTTAGAACTTTAGTTATGGCCAGGGTATTTGTCTTTTGGATGAGAAAATAAACTGAAATCTCATGTGTGTAAAACCCACATTGCTCCTATCGAAGTATCTACAGTAACACAGGAGATATCAGGCAAACTTTTGTGATAAAATCTTCCTTGATAAGTAAATGAAAAATGGAACACACCGACAGACAGAAAAAAAGTACACAAGTATATGGCGTCACATAACATCCTCTCATGGTTTTTGGGCTCATGATCGTAGCACAAGGCACTCATCTCTGCTACTCCACTCCCCTAGCCTCTTCCTCCTCTCACTCTCTCTCTCATTCTTCTGTCCGTCTCTTCTGTATCTCCCAGTATAAAATATCTGTCAACGCACCCGACCACCTCGTTGATTTTCCGTCTAGCTCATCTTTTATTCGTGAAATCCAAAGAATTACCAGTTTCTGATTCTTTGCCAGAGACTGCACTGATGATGCTTGTTAAATCTTCCCTAACCTGGCTGTATCGAACTGGGACTGAAACTGGTACCCTCGGGTCAACAGAACAGTCCTTTATCCAAAGACTAAGCAGCTCTCCCTCTCGCATTTTACATGAATCTAACTCTTACAAACCATAAATGGTACATTAATTATTCACTAACCTATTTCAGTTTTATTTACTGTTTGTGTCAGCTGTTTTGCTGTCAAGTCAAACTGAAAATCAAACAGTAAGAGCAAAGATCACAAAACAAAAAAAGGTAATTTCAGTCTCTTTAAAAACGTTTTATCATCCTCTGCTTTGATTTCAAAAATCAAAATGATCATATTTAAGAGAGAGAGAGAGAGAGAGAGAGAGAGAGAGAGAGAGAGAGAGAGAGAGAGAGAGAGAGAGAGAGAGCACCTTTGAATCAGGATCGTTAAATCGGACGACAGCGACATCTCCATGGCTTGAGTCCAGTTTCATGTACTTCCCTGAAACCAAGATTAGGTAAAATGGGGAACAACTGCAGTTCAATTTGGAATGATGCAATGTTGACGCTAAATAGTGTTTCACTGCCAATTGTTAAGAGGATAGTGGATAAAAGGTTTTAATTTTCAACTTCTCAAGAACGTTTTATTTTCACTTCTCAAGAATATCATAAATAAAATCATAAGCCCCCATTATGAAATGGAAATAGCTTTCTCTCAAATGAATAGAATTAGTAAAAAAAAAAAAAAAAAAAAACAAGAAAAAACAACTTTCATAAAACATGATTTACCTCTAGCTAAATATGTTTAATTTCATAGGTAACAAGCCAAATAAAACAGACAAGCATACACACACACTCTTACACACACACACACACACACACACACAGTTTAGCCACTATGTACTCGTACTCAGAGTACAAGCTACAGAGAATCATATGGTTATAACCATTAGGAACCTCTGAAAATAATCACACCACCATTGTTTATATGCTAAGAACATAACCCCATTCAAAGAAAGAAAACTGGTCTATTGCAGAACTTGCACACTCTTACCTGCCATTGCAGATGTTGTTGATATCTGCCGGCTCACGCATTGCACTGAACAGACAACAGAAATGCACAACACACAATGAAAAACTTTTTTTTTCTCTTTTTTGTTTGTTTGTTGGTTTTGTTTTTAGCACAAATCATTTTGCTGTCTAATGCACTAGTCAGATGAAGGTTTCAGGCTGAGTAGGCAAGGGAAGGTAAGGTCCCACCAGAATTAAACATAATGCAGGATTTTTCAGCCCTATCTAGTGGGAGCTATGTGCTAAAACAGTAAACTTAGAATCACAGTCTTTTTTAAATGACTGCTTCTTAAAAGGTCTAGCTCAAATCTTCGGACTGACACAACAGGTAGTTGCGTCTCTAGAGCCTGGTGGATGCTGGGATATGTTGTGCGAGAAAGCAGAGAGAACATCCCCTTCATGTAGACCAGGCACAAACGGAACTCCATACCAGCCTCTTATATGTCTATCCTCTCTGACATTTTTGTTGTTTATTTTTTTTTTATTTAAAGTCTCAAAGTCTGTGTCCCTTCACCCTCTTCTCTCATGAGGACCTCTGTGTCAGCTGTCCAATTTTCACTAAATAAATGTCAGTTTTGTATGAAGGTTTGTGTCAAAGTCTTTTTTAAGGCACGCCATTGCAAAGTTTCCTACAAGGTATTCAAATTTTATATTCGAACAGGCAGCACTGTAATACTGCCAAAGTGATAGCTGTTAAATCTCTCACCTAATGGGTTAGCTGTGTGAGTAATGCCATTACTGGGAGAAAGGGAAAAGAAATGGAATGGAGCACAGAAGATAGGACTGGAAAAAAAAAATACTGTCATTACCAGCTAGTTTTTGTGGAATATTATTTGTGGAATATTATTTGCAGGTTGCACGGCTGGTAACGGCTGGTTAGGTAGTTGGAAGAGATCCGAGATGGTATCACTTTTTAGTTCACTGCAAACAGTTGCATGGACATAAATCAATACACTTCATGGTTTATTATGAGATTTTCATTTTCGGTAACATGGTATGACCGTATCTGTAGCATAAAAGCTATCTAAGTTACATCCACCAACCTCTTATGATTTTCTTTACATTTTTTTCTCCATCTGCTACCAAAAGATGTATCTGTTTAGAAAAGGGCAATTTAAATTAAAAAAAAAACATCCAGTTTTTGCACTCCATATGCTCTGGGTAAACATTCACCCATGCATTTAAGAAGACCTTTCCATGGCATAGTTCCTCAGTGAATTTGCATCTACTTCAATTGTGAAAGCCAATATGCTGCAAGTTCAGCTTATGAGGCAGTAAAACACTGGTGATAAACCAGCCCAGGGGAGGGTTAGAAATTCTACTGTTTGTTTTCCAGTGTGTGGATATATATATATGTGTATGTATATATATATATCAATTCAATTCATGTTGTTTACAGCCCAGCCAACAAAGAGGGGCCATATAAGAGCTTATCTGGCTCTCTACTTTGTAATCAGGTAGAAGAGAATACCTTTGATTACTACTTTGTTGATTTGGCTCATAAAATCTTGTGACTGCTAAAGCTTTCTTTCTTCTAATCTATCCCTTCTTGTGCCTAGTCACCTTTGGTGGATGAGGACGTTAAGCCTGAAAGCGGCGCAACCATCTTTCTTTTAGCCCTCTTTTCTTTTTGAATCCTATATTAAACATCCATGCTTCTATGCAATTTTGACATACATGTACAGTGCTGAGGTCTGTTACGTCTTTTGCTATGTTCAAGCTTCATGGAATTCTATTCACCATTCATGTAGGTGAATGTGGTCTAATTTTTTCTTTAAGAAAGAAGTGTGCGTGTGTGAGTGTGAGTGTGTGTGTGTGTGTGTGTGTGTGTGTGTGTGTGTATACACATGTGCATGCGTGTATGTGCATATGCATGTGTAGAAAGAAAAAAAAACAGATACAGAAATTGCACTAAAGTTGGTCAGAATTATCATGTCTGTTATTCAGTATTTCAATGTGCATATTTTGTTATCCTCTATGTGTCTCTATGCTTGCATGCAGACGTAACTGTCTGTACAGTTAATATGTGTCTGTGTGCTAGTGTTGTGGATGTGCACGGATTACCACAGCTACTTAATCATGAACATTCATCTGTATACAAAGGACTAAAGCCTATCCAATAAATCATCCTGACTCACTCTCATTCTCTCTCACAAGCTTGGAACAGTGCAAAATATATATGCTCATCTATGTTGCTCACACACACACACACACACACACACACACACACACACACACACACACACACACACACAAATTCTTAATAAAACAGCAAAGTCAGCATTTGCTATGGGCAATTATCAGAAATGGCAGGAACGTTGCAACCATGCAGTCTACTCTGAACTGACAGTCACATTGTTAAGGCAGGATGGTCACAGCCAGCAAACTGCCCAGTGCAGGTGATCACGTGTCTGTCAGGCATGCGGTGAATGCTATGACCTGCCTGCCAGGCAAAAGCAATAACTGTCTCAGTATCTGATGTGGAAAAACCAAAATTTAGAGTAATTTTGTCAATACTCAGTGATTCCTCAAGCAGCCAGAAGTTTTCCTTCAAGAAACTATAATTCTGTGTTACTGATCATGACAATAACATAATTAAGAATCATGTCAAGTGATATATTTAGTCAGAAAGTGCTTGCCAATCATAATGGAGCACAACAATGGTATTGTCTACCCGATGACAAACTGAAAGATGACCATACACTTTGTTTCCCTGTACCTTCATGTACAATAACATTTTAAAATCATTGCTGATCAACAGGCATGTGGTTTTGCATGGGATTGGGAGCAAGAAAAATCTTTTTCAACTTGCACCTTGTGCTGATTAGAAAAGCAAAAACTCGACCCCACATATGTGGATAGTTTATGACAAAGCTAATTCTTATCTTACCATTGACTTCTTTCTTACTCTTTGCTTAAATATGATGAATTGCCCATGAGGCACAGGAACCAGTTGAAATACAGCAAACGATCATGCAAAGCACACAACAAAAAATGTATGTAGGTGGGCACTCATAGTGACTCATATACATATGCACACTCTCTTTCTCTCACTCAGGGGATATTGTTGCATGGGAAAAGATATTTTGGTGTTCCCTGTTTGAACCTTTTAGTCAATTTTAACACTCTCAACAAAATGACTGTTAGTCTTCTATTTCTTCACATCCATTCCTTTTAGTCAATTTTAACACTCCCAAAAAATGACTGTTAGTCTTCCATTTCTTCAAACCCACCCCCATCCCTTGTCATCCCCTATCCAGCACACATACAGAGCTGCTCATGCATACTTCAATACTCACACACACACATGCATGCTTCAATATATATAAACTCACACACACCCACACACACACACAGTGACACACACACACGAGAGAGACACACAAAGGAGGCACACAAGCATGCATTTGACTGTCAATTCTTCAGTTGCTTTGAAAATTGATTTCCCTTGTGTACTTTTACACTGTACTAAAAAAAAAAAAAAAAAAGAAGAAAAAAAAGCAACAATTGATTGTGTATTATTAACCTAATTAATAATTAACAGTAAATTTCCTTATTTCATTTGTTCCTGCTGCCTTCAATGGCAACCTTGGGAAGCATAATTCTGACTGTTTTTTTTACCATGGTGTGTCTGACATAAATATTAATGCCATGTCAAGATTCGAAGATCCATTGATCTTATGCCACAGTGTGGCCCTATTGACTATTCACCAAGAAGATCAAGATCCTGTAGAATGAGAGAAAAAACAAACAAACAAACATGCTCATGTCAAACAAACCTTAAAAGTGATAAAATTTTCGGTACTGGTAGGTAGTGGGACTTGTTGCCTTTTGGCTTTTATAATGTCTCTTCTTTATACACATTTGGGTCTCGATATTGCATGCGTTTACTTAGTTTCTCTGTCTACTTAACTGCTGGCCTTGATGCATCACTGTATAGTACTGATTTACAATCTAAACAAACTTCTAGTGTGGATCTAGACTAGATCTAAGCTATCTGAACGAATTTCCTTGATCGCCGTTTCAAATATGTGTTGCAGCCGATTCCTCCCTTACATCCTGGCATATAACGACCAAAACCAATACTATTCAATCTGGTTGCTTCATCTGTAATATTCCAATTCATTTTAATGATTAATCGAGAATTGTCCACGGTCCAACATCGAAAGAAACCAATAATGATTGAAACCCTTATTTCATCTGTGACTTTGTCGTCTGCAAGAACGTAACGCCTATGCCCTCCAGTACTGGCTAAGGACAGTAACTTCACAAAACAGTAAGCAGTGAACCTTTAAGAGTCACAATAACTCGACACTATGCCTATGATTTTGAAAATAACAAAAACTTACGTCTGTTGTTGAACAATCCTGTTTTGCAGGCATTCCTAGCAGCCAGGGTCAGTCTCACGCAAGCCATGTTGCACGACAGATTGCCGGCTGAACTTTGTTCTCTCGTTGCTCAGCCGAGAGTTCGGGGTTTGAACAGCCCCAAACCAAAACTTCTCTTGGTGCTTAGCTTAGTTTTTTTTAGAGTTTTTCATAATAAAATATAAAACAAAAAATCATTTAAGATCATGGCAATGATTAGGTTCATATTTGTTAAGTTTTGCGTCTGAATCAGGTCTAACACGAGGGAAAGAAAAAACAGTAGAAAAATCATTTATTTATTTTGGGGGGTTTTATCGGATTAGAAGTCGTAGTGACTTGCCCATACGTCACATGACTTGAATTCGAGACTTGGCATCCAGCAACATCATGGCAGCTTTCGTGTGCAGAAGATTTACCTTGCACCCGTCTGTTTTGTATCGAGGTAAGTGGAAATGATAGTTAACTGAATTACGAGTGTTGTTATTTTAATGCTCTAAACTTGCATGACGCAATAAATTTTGGTTTGTTTGCGGGACGGAATTAGAATTTACATCTTTCTTCAATAACTGAACTATGGCAGCAGACGAAATAATTCACAGCAGACGATCACACTGAGGGCTGCTTGTGACAGTCGTACTTAAAGCAGTCAAAATTGAGGCACTCTTCTTGAATTCTTTGGCATTTGATTTTCTTGTACAATCTACACGAATTGTTTTAGCTCCTCAGGATTTAGTTTATTCAGTTTGTCGTGAGCTGGCATGATATGTGACATCGTACACCTCTACCGGTTTGGACTTTGACCTGACTGGCTGGGGTTGTTTTTGAATTAGAAAGCCTAACGTTGACAGAAAATGTTAACACAGTAAGACAGTATTTGAGTATTCGCCAAGTGCTGGCCGAGGTGGTGCAAAGTCCACACCCATACGCGTGCACATCATACCCCCTAGAATGTTGTAGAAGGGCATCCGTTGAGGAATGTCAAAGGGGACGTGATGCACCGATGATCAGGTCTAGGCCTACTTCACTTTGGTTGGGACTACAAGGCGACCTTCTGTCCAGTGATTTAGAAAGCTAACACAAATTAATATTTACAGCCTGTGCATTAGCTGTTTACTATTTTGATTTACCATTTTGATTTTCAGCTCCTGTCCTATGATTGAAAAAAGTTAAGATCATTTTTATTTTACAATTTTGATTTTTGTTTCTGATTGCAGGCCTCTAGCCTTGTAATCATAAACAGATCATTGATTTAAGAAGATGTTGAACTCTTCTAACTTTCCTTGTTTGCTTTGTTTAGTTTTTAACCTAAAACTGAGGAAGAAAACAATAGAACAAATTTTGATGTTTTAAGGTCTCAACACTTGTGATTTATGTATTGTGAGAATACAATGACAAGTGATAAAGTTTAATTTACCCAAAATTTAAAAGGAAGAGAGAGATCTATTCATGTTTTCATCCAGCTGGAACAAAATGAATTGTTAGATATTTAGTGCTTTGTTGTTTTTTCAGTTGCGAGTCTAACAGAACACTGTTATTACAATTTTTGCAAATCTTACATGAGTCTAAATTTACATTTTACAGATTTCAATTTAGTATGGTAGGATTTTAAAGTGAATAGGATTCTGTGCAAGTTTCACCTGTTTAGGTACAATCCCATGAAGTTTTAATTTTCAGTTGTAAAGAAAATTGGTTCCTGAAGATAATGCCAGAGGTTCATGTTGCTGGCATTGCTGTGATATTTCATGTAAAATGTTTTTAAACGGGGTGTTACATATCAAGCTTGTGCATTAGATTGTTGCCCATCTCTCATGAAAATGTCAAGCTGAGAATTGTTCCTTTTTGTCTCGCGCTCAAACTTTTGGAGCTTTAGAAAGTCAAGAAATATTGCCAGTTCAAGCCAGTACAGTTCATTCTTAGATGTGAATGATCAGCTTTCATTCAGTGTCTCCAGAGGACACAAGAAAGAAGTATCCCATGGCTGTATTTCAAGTGTCTTCTGAGTACACGCTGCATTCTTTATACTGTGTGATTAGAAGTAGGGAAAATGCTAGGAAAGTTAAAGTGGAGACTTGAAGTCTCACAAAGCAGCAAAAAGAGTTTGAATCAGGAATCTTTTAAGCAAGTGAAGCTTCACACTATGCAAACATGACGATAACTCTTCCATCACATATACTATGATCATTTCAATATCCTCTCTCCCCCATCTCCCTCCCTCTCTCCTCTCTCTCTCTCTCTCTCTCTCTCTCTCTCTTAGCTCACACACACACATCACACAAATGCACACATTTGCCTCCGCTGACTTATTCATATAGTGACAGCTGACACAGTATAGTCTCTCACACACACACACACACACACACACACACACACACACACACACACACACAGTGAAATGTGTGATGAAAACATAAATCCACAACAAATACACAAACAGAAATGCACACGCGTGCATGCACGGACCACACACACACACACACACACACACACACACACACACACACACACACACACACACACACACACTTGTTTTCACACACACACACACACACACACACACACACACACACACACACACTTTTTCTCTTTCTCGTTGTCTCTTTCATGCGCACACACATACACATGCATGCACACACGACATGCGCACACACACACACACACACATAGTGACACGCGCACGCACACACACACACACACACACACACACACACACACACACACACACACACACACACACACACACAGAGTGACATGCACACACACACACACACACACACACACACACACACACACACACACACACACACACACACACACACACACACACACACACACACACACACACATTCATGCACTGAAAACAAGACTCTCTCTCTTGTTTGCACTCATGCATATGTACACATACGCTTGTAATCACACACACACTTACACAAGCACAAGTGCGGCATGTGCAAAGAAAAGACCCTCACATGCTCATGCACACACACACGCACACACACACACACACACACACACACACACACACACACACACACACACACTCACTCACTCACTCACTCACTAATACACACTCATGCACACACTCTCTCTCTCTCTCTTACCTCTCTCTCTCTCTCGCTCTTTCTCTCTCTCTCTCTCTTTCTCTCTCTCTCTCTGTCTTTCTCATGCACGTGCACGTACGCACCCACACATGCATACACACACACACACACACACACACACACACACACACACACACCGAGTCATAAACTGAAAATGGACTCTCTCTCTCGTGTATGCACTCATGCATGCATGCACATACTCATGTAATTACTTACACTCTTAATGTACACATGCACACATGCAAGCACGCATGCACAAAGAAAACTCACGCACACACACACACACACACACACACACACACACACACACACACACACAAGCTTACCCATACGCACACATATATATAGAGTGTTTACAAAGTGAAAAGTATTTTTGGAGCAAATTCATGATGCGTAGTGCTCAAGAATGATTAAGATTTGATATAGAAATGACACTTCTGATGATGTACTTTAAAATTTGTGTCATGGCTTTGCATTTGATCTGATCCAGTAGTGGCTGGAAAAAATTTGAAGCTGTGTAATGCAGCAATAGTCATTTAGTATCTGAAATTCTGTGTTGTGGAGGTTGTATAAGTTCTGAACAATGATTTGCACATATATTGCTGTGGAATATTGTTCATATCCCAAATATATATTCCTTCCTAGTGTGCCATTTGCTTGTTTATATGTTTTTAATATGTTTAATTAGTTATATTCTCATTTTCAGATGGCATAAGATGCCTCAGCATATCCTCTGTACAGAATGCCAATGCGCAACCAGGTAATGTAAGTTGTGTTGTTCCTTTGGTTAAAAATGTGTTTTGTTCATTCTGTTGTGTCAGGAGAAAGAATGAGGAGAGGAGGGGAGCGAGGTAACATGGTGGGGATGATGGTAGTGCAGTGCTGATGGAAGGACAAGGAGAATAAGGAAGCAGGATGAAGGGAATGCTGAATATAAATGTGAGATATCTGCTTGGCATTTAGTCATGAAAATATAAATGAAATGTGCACAGCTGAAAAGATATTATACATGGGTGAAACTTTTCCATCTATGGACGGAAATCCGTCAAAATGACTTTCAGTCTTGACGGAACTTCCGTCAATTAAAAAAAAAAAAAAAACGATTTATCGGTACTGATTTTGTGTTCGATCCAAGCTTTTGATCTCTTACCGGAAGTAGCTGTTTCAGCATTTCTGGCATCTTCACAGGCTAACATTGGCGCATTTGGCTGACAACAAACATTTGCACTGTGCTCTGGAAATTAAGTAGTCATGGCTTTTTTGAAAGAAGGAGATCAAGTAGCATGCATTGATGGCCAAATTAGAAACAAATGTAGATGACTATGGCTAAACAAAACTGATGATGATGGCAATGATTATCGCAAGTGGTGCAAGAAAATGAATGTGGCCAGCATATGTTTCTGTATCGTTTTCTGTATCGTTTGTTCAAAAACGATCAGTTATGGAGCGAACAGAAAAAAGAAACTTCGAAGCCATGCTGATCAGCCAGATGATTCTGATCACTCAGATGATTCTACCTTTGAACACAGTCTTGAGTTAGATAGTAAAGTGACCATTTTAAACAATTTGTGAGGGAAATTTGGTTGATTTTTGGAATGTTTGATCAGTTTAGATTGGGTGAGAAATATTTCACTTTTTGAGTTTTTATATTCTGGTTTATTTCTACACTTTTAGACTTTAACTGTCCTGAGCTGTACAATAAGCCATAAATATAATTTTTATCCATTTAAATGAATTAATGGAACATAAAGTATAACAGTAACTCACAAAAGCATGTTACAGTTAACCTTTTTACTCTAGAAATCATGTTACAATTAAACTTTTTCTGGTGCAGGAAAGCCAATGAATTGGTCTAAAAAATTGTTAAAATTCAATTTCGTCCGGGGCCTTTGCCCCCCAGGACCCCCCAACTGGGCGCTGCCCCCATACCCCCCACCCCCCCCTACCCCCACCCCCACCCCCGGGGCCTAGGCGGCCTCTGGACCCCGGCCTTATTTCGGTCAAATCAAGTTTTGTATGTTTCACCCATGTATTATAGAATGAGATGTTTATTTTGACTCCTTAAAACACAACCTGTCATTATGACATTCATTATTTCATTCTGAAGTAATGGAAGCCTAATGTACTTTCAGTCTGAGCAAACAAATTTCACATGGTTGTAGTCATAATGTTTCAGTTGCATTTGACCCATGAGATCTCACTCTGGTGTTTTTGCTTGTACGTGTGTTTTGTATTAATTCAGTTTAGGTGTTTTTTTCTTGTATATGTTCTTTAAATGGTTCTGTGGTCAGGGATAAGACAACTGCCTGGAGCATATCAGTCGTTTTACAGGAACAGGTTTAAGGGTCAGGAAGCAGAGATGATGGTATCTTTGAACAAGACAAGAATTTGTTGGCTTTGTTGTCTATCATGAATACATCTACATTGCAGCAAAGAAGACATTAGCCAAGTCCAATGTTCGCAATGTGGTTCTGGTGGATGGTGTACGCACACCCTTTCTACAGTCGGGAACCATTCTACAAAAACCTGATGCCTCACGATCTGGCCAGAACAGCGTTACAGTCAGTTTTCCTTGTTTTTCTTTCTGTGTGTGTTTGTGTGTGTGTGTGTGTGTGTGTATGCCGACAGCCTAACGCTTTAACGCATCAAACAAATGTATAATTCATTCATATAATGTTGTGTTGTATTGTTTCTGTTGCCTTTCTACATGTCATTTTGATAATGCCTTTTCTAACAAAAGAAAAATGTTTAGATGTAAAACATGACGTTCATGCATACCTCAGCTCACATGCTGGAGAAATAGGTGAGAGAGAGAGAGACAGACAGACAGACAGAAATAAAAAAAAAAAAAAAACATCCATATGAAAACCTTGTATCTTAACTTAATGTCAAAAATACCTGTGCCTCAAACAGGAAATAGTGTGTGTGTGTGTGTGTGTGTGTGTGTGTGTGTGTGTGTGTGTGTGTGATAGTACTGCTACCGTTTGTTTGTAATTTATTTGTTTTACTCAGTTTTCTTTCTTCTTCCCATTCAAACTATCTGTAAAATAAGGGGGAAAAGTTCTCTCCCTTTATTCATCTTGATTGTTTGCATTCACTGGAAAATTAGCGACATTAATGCCATTGATTGTAATTTTGTGCATATTAAATTCATTATAACTTTTACATTGTTGCACTAGCACTACGTCCAATGTTGCTAAGTCTAACTATACTTTTTCAATAACACGACATGTTGATGAACAAATGAGAGTATGAATGCAGGAATTGTGGAATGGAGGGATGAGAGAGAAACTGAATAAAAATAATTAAAAAAACACAAAACAAAACAAAACAAAAAAAACATAATGCAGAGATTGGAACAGAACATTACGAGAGGATGTGTTCTGAATATTTACAATAACAAAACACGAGCATACACACACACACATGCACACACTTAAAATTTTGTCTCATGCTATTGCTTTTTGCCCTTTTGCATACAGCTGCCAAAGGTTGTGTGGCCCACGGTGTTTGGAAGAAAATCGGAGCTCTGTTATATTGTCCAGAGTACAGGTTTCCCCACTATTTTACACTGTCTGAATGAAGAACACTGAAAAAGAGGAGGAAAAAAATTTTTTTTTTTCCTTTAAATTTTGTGGTTTTATTAGTACAGTCTCCAGTCAGAACCTGCCTGACACCCCCCCCCCCCCCCACTCCCCCCCCTCCAAAACCTGCATTCTTAGCATTCACAGGTGTAGTGACATTTGTTAACACATATACTTCAAAATACCTAACAGTTTGTTGCCATTGATCAGGCATAAATCCATTGAAGTTTGACATCCATTGTAATCTTTAATGTCGCTTTTGTCATGTCTCTGTCTTTGATTTTAGCAAAGTATGTAAAGAGTTTTGCCTGTGTAATGGTATTCAACATAATAGTTATGTAGTGGTAAGGTCTCTTTTTAAGTACATTATTTAATCTTTTTTCTCCATCTTTCCTCAGGGGTTTGTTGAAGAGAACTGGCTTACCTAAAGGTAAGCTTCGTTTGTTTGTTTTCTAATAATGGTTAGAACTTGTGTGCATAATGTTTTTGTCTGCTTCTAGAACTTGTGCATAATGTTTTTGTCTGCTTCAATTCAAAGTGCTCTGGAAGAGGCAGTATTTAGGCTTTAAAAAAAAAGGACTGAAAAGAAAGTTATCAGAATCATTCACATAGTGTCAGTAGTCTATTTCACTCTGTCATTGAATGAAACTGTTTAACATGTAACCATTTTTAAAACTTTGTAAAGTATGTTCAGTATTGACAGAATGCTTGATTTAAATGAATGTTTAAATATTTCGCCATGCATTCACTTCCAAACATGTTTTTTTACCAGACAAAGAAGTGTGTGTTGTGTGGGTTCACTTTTCTGTGCATGCATATGTGATGAGATGATATGAGTGGTAGGTGGGTCCTCTAGGGGAAGGACTTGGAATAATTTCTCGATGAGAATTATCTTAACATTTCACCTACACCCTCTCTCTTACTAGTGGTGGAAGGAGCAAAACTTTCCGGTACTAGTCATCAAAGAAATTTTTATTTGTTCAGGGTATTGATAAAATACGGAAGAATGGCTCTGAGATAATTTTCCTGAGGCCTGTACTCTTAAAAGTACTTATAGGTCCGAGAGACAGAATTGAAGAGAGAAGTTCAAACATTCGACATTTGATTGAACAACAGGGAACTGACACAAGTTAGTGCAGTTTCACACACATCAACTTTTATTACTCACACATAGGCAAGAAATGGCATGTCACTTCCAAAGACTGGGTTTTAGTTCTCATTGGATTACCACAATGAGGGGCCCTTCCTCACTCCTACTTTACTCGCTTGCACTCTGTGCAGCAAGCTTAAGTTGGCATACAGGGGTTCTGTCTAAGTTACACTGAATGTGTATGGTTATTATATACATCCACTCCGCTTGCTAACACCCAGTGCTGTAGCCAGAGTGGTACTCACAGACAGGTTCTCACTGTTTCATCATAAAGTGAGAGCAAGGGTCTGATGGGTTTGAGTCCAGGTGTAAGCTAACTTAGCTTTTCTTCGGAGAGAATAGTTGATCTCTCCTGTGGCCGGTGACTGCCCCGCTGGTGTAGATTGGATGTCTGGTAGTCGCCCCGTTTACAGTGATGCCATGGTGTCTGGCATTCCCCCAGTTTCTGGCGAAGTCCCAGCTTCTGGTTCAACCGCAGTGTGTAGCGTGACCAGGATCCCAGTTCTGCGATATAGAGAACTTGGTCTGTAGGTGAGAATCTGATGGCTGGTTTGTTGAGTGCACACATTTACCCTTTTCCTCTTTCTTTCAGAGGAGGTGTGAGACTCAGCCAGCAAAGTTTTCTCTATGATAGAGTTTCTGCTATAATTATTAATCTCCACTTTTGTTTAAAGGTTAAGTTAACCCTCTTGACAATGGAGCGCCCGCTAGCGCCCGGCCGGAAATCACACAGCCAAAACGCTGAGCGCCCACCAGCGCCCGGTAAAACACGTGGCAACAATGGGCGCCGCCATGTTTCTCGTAGAAAAGGAAGTCTCGCGAGAACGTGACTTCCTTCTTCCTGTAGCCATTTACTTCCGTTTGCAAAAAAACGCGAGTCGATACGTGCCGTGGTTCTCGAGTTACGAATTTTTTAAAGTTTTGAGGTCGAAATGCCGTTTTTCACCGTGGCTAACCTTGAGTTCTGCCGTTCTATAATGAGATTTAGTGATGGAGATACTGTGTTTTGTAGGATTTACGGCATAAGACGTAGTGAAAGTGCTGGGTAATGAAGCTTAGAGTGACCTAGATTTCGACTGGGATGAAGTTCCAGGTATGATGAACAACAGTTCGGAAGAAAGTTCTGAAGAAGGTTTTTTTTTTTTTCCCCCGAGTAAATGGTTCATGTGACATTCTTCAAACCTACGATATAGCAACATATATATTTGTAGGAATCTTAAAAATTATTTTCATTTCGTTATTTCCTTTCCTCTCTTTTAAATTAATTTTTTAATTGGGTAACCATGTTTCAAATTACGGAGTTACTTACCTTGCCGACGGTTTTCGGTGTAAACTAAGCTCAGATAAGTGCATACTGAAGAGGGTTAAGCTTACCAAAGAGTGGGAGACAGTAATACAATGTTACACAGTTTCAGTCAAACAACTCTTCCATGTTTCTTATGAATTAAATCACACTGGCTTGGGCTATATTTAGTCCAAGTACACATGTAGCATACACTACAAATCATTCCAACAATTACCAGTATTTATAAATCAGAGTAGCAGTTTTTAACCTAGGTCAGGCATACTGTTTTTTTCCTGATCAAAATCAATCATTGGATTATCTCTCTAAACAGCCGGAATTGCATACTGGCAAAAGCCAAGGTGCACACAAAGAACAGTGGTCAGGTTGGTAACAAAGAATCATAACCACTGGGAGAGCGCTTTTGCCCTATGATGGCAAGCAAACTACTACACAGAATAATCATTCATCAGTTTGATAACTGTTGCTAAGCAGTTGTACAAAGTTACAGTGTTAACACACACAGCATACATAAAATCAATACATAGATTGGAAAATGTAAAACAGAGTTCCAACTACTTTTCCTGGGAATGAACAGTGAAAGAGACTGGAGGTCAAGGAGTAGTAGGCCGTCCCTAATTGTCTCTTTGTCTCCCTCTGTTCTTGACTACAGGCAGTCCTGAGGGGTCAGTGAAGTTGCGACTCTGCGTGTCTGGTATATGAATTTATCACTTGCCGAATCAGATTTTGACAACCTGTCATTCGCCCATCAGGGTGAGAGGGGGAGGGATTTAGTCTTGTCACCAATCGCCTCGGAAAATGTTTGAACCTATTTTGCGCCAGTTATGAATCCGTATAGGTGTCCACGAGCACGTGTAGGTGTCCGCGAGCACAGGGATGGTAGATATGAAAGGGGGGGGGGGGTTGGAGAAGGGAGGTTTGATGATTGCCTTTGTGTCAATTACAGCCGCACGTGCTCAGGGGGAGGGGGGGGGGGGGGGGGCAGTGAAGAGAGCGGCAACATGCCTTTGTTTCACGGGGTAACATGCCTTGGTTTCACGGGGGGGGGGGGGGGGACGGGCTATTGTCCCTGCGGAGTAGTATCGCCCCAGCGTGGGGAATGAGAGTTGAGTGGGGGAAGGGAGGTAGGCCGATAAGAACGAAAAGCGTCACGCGTCTACCGTGACGCAAGTTTTTCCTTTGTAACAGATAGTCGAAGCCGTGCAACTCACACCGTTGTAAGAGGGAGAAAGGGGAAAGGGGCGGGGAGGGGAGGGGGAGATTGAGAGGAGAGAGTGGGCATGGATTTGAAATCTGTTCTTTGGTTTGGTGTTTTAGTGGGACCGAATGGAATGGATGGTTTTGTCAAGCGTTTTTGTCACAGCATAGATGTGCATATATATGTTTGTATGCAAAGTACATTCAGATACCTAATTGTTTATGAACTTAAGATGTTTACAAATGTGAATGTTACAGATGCTGTGGAGTACGTGGTCTATGGAACAGTCATCCAAGAAGTCAAAACGAGTAATGTGGCACGAGAGGTACCTTTTACTTCTAGTAATTTTCCCTTTTTTGTTATATTGGCTTTACAAACTTAGAGAAGTGGTAAATGGGACATAGAAAAAGAAAAAAGAATTTTCCTTCAAGAAGAAGTTTTATGAAATACTTAACTGTCCATACAAATGCTGTATTGCCACACGTTATCAGGACCCAGTAAATGTTAAACACTGGGAGACCTGACTATGCCACCTATCCTTTAACAGGATTGCCTGAGTAGTTGCCTTTAACAAATACATCATCCATAATTAAGTGGTCAAATCAGTTTCTGTGTTTATTGGTAATAAAGCAGGGAGGAGGGAATCCATTGTTATGTTGGACAGATATGCATGCATTGGAAAAAACCTTTTTGTCATACTTACCCATGCAAACAAATGCCAGAATAATGGAGGTGGAATAAGAGAGGTCCTGAACCCACAGGTCTCCAAAAAATTCCCAGTACCAGTAGCATGGTAACAGTAACCTCAAAGCTCCAAAGTAATGTTTGTCTCACTCACTAAACCAGGAGGTGCTTGGATTAGTCTCCCTGAAACACATATGCAAAATACGAGTAGTAAAAAGCCAAACAGAAGTATAAACCAAAGTGTGCTAACAGCCAATGTAGAAAAATAAACTAAACAACAAAAGGAACCAAATAAGGAAAGGAAGGAGGCCCTAAAATGTGCAGTAAATCAGAGACTGCATTGCTCATTTAGCAACCACAGGTTCCAAGACAGTCCAAAGCTCTGAGATAGAATCCCCCAAAGGTAGACTGAGCCTCTAGCCCTGCTGCATGCCTGCTGCATGCACAGTGTCATCAACTGGAATGCTTCACCAGCGAGCAGAGACCCGGCTCTCATGCACGTTGGTATCTGCTTTTTGGGATGAGGGGGGGAAGGAGGGGAGGGACAGAAGCAGTTTATGCCTCTGAATGTTGACTTGAGGGAAGAATAGAGAGGAAAATTATCTGACCAAACTATAGTTCTGCCAGCTCTTCTAATATGAACACATGGAGATGCATGTTTGTGTGCAGCAATACATTGTGTGTGTGTGTGTGTGTGTGTGTGTGTGTGTGTGTGTGTGTTCTTCCAGGCTTCTCTTGGAGCAGGGATTTCGAACCGTGTCCCAGCTCACACAGTGACCCAGGCCTGCATCTCCTCCAACCAGGCCATTACTACAGGTGAAGAACACTGTCAGATGTTATCAATCATTTGTCACCATGGGCCTGTACCATGTCAACTTCCGTGCAAACTATAGCCACATCACTAGCTCTTCTGAGCTGAAGTGTCAGTTAGCACAGTACCAAGATACAACACAAACTGTGTCCACACTACGGTCCAGTGCACATGCTAAGCAGTGGAAGCGTACCTAGTGACATAAGACATACCATCTGGCAGAAGACATGCTAACTAGCACAATCTGATGTCTATTGCCCTCATGTTGGTACATATGTGGTAGTCTCTGCTGGTATTCCAAGTGATCTGTGCAGCTGCAACATTTCCGCTTGGTCTTCAGGTGTTTGTTCTCTTTCTCATCAGTGTATGTGTTGTGCGTCTTTTAACTCATTCAGATAGTTAACTGTACAGACCCATTCATTAAAAAAAAAATACTATAATTGTGTTTGAAAGGCATGTGCATATACACATTCGCACACACATGCGCACACAAGGCGCAGATGCACACGCGCACACATGCACATGCACATACAACACACATGCATGCACTCACACTTACACTGTGTCTCTCTCACAAAGTGTTTCATGTTATCTGCTGTTCAGTTAATTCCACCCACTCAGATTGTATATTTCTTTGATGCAATCTCAGGTATTGGCCTCATCACCAGTGGGCAGTGCGACGCAGTGATCGCCGGGGGAGTGGAGTTCATGTCCGACGTGCCTATCCGCCACAGCCGCAAAATGCGCAGCCTGATGCTGTCCATGAACAAAGCCAAGACAGTGCCCGCCCGCCTGCAGCTTATCAGCAAAATGCTTTCCCCTGCCGCCCTCACACCAGAGGTGACTGGATTGTTCTCTTTCACTTGTGGGACCATAATGTGTACTTTACATCCTTGGGAATTGGTGGTATTAATGCATGATGACTTTGAACGAGGCTGACTTTATCCCAATGGATTTGATCATCTGTAAATCATGTGAAGTGTTTCTGAGCCTGTGAGAGTTCTTACAAGAAAAGGAAATGCATTGCTGCATACAAAATTCATGGATGATAATAAAAGTTCACAGCATGAGATTAAAATTTCATCAAGCAATAGAGGTAATTGTGTGTGTGTGCACGTGCACACACACACTCACACACACACACACTCACACACACACACACACACACACACACACACACAGATCAGTATCCTTTGTAGTCTTGAGATATGTGCATTTAAAATCCAAGGTAATGCTCTGAAGACAGTTAATATAAGCTGTCATGTTAATTATTGAGTTGTCTAGAGCATTCTCTTTTGTCGGCTGTATGATCATAGCTGATAAGAGTGTGAGAGTAGAGTCTGGTAGTACCTACTAACCATGGCTCACCGTTTCAGCTGCCAGCTGTGGCGGAGTTCTCCACCAATGAAACCATGGGACACTCAGGGGACAGGCTGGCTGCTGCCTTCAATGTCTCCAGGCTGGAACAGGTCAGCTTTTTTTTTTTTTTTTTTTTTTTTTTTTTTTTTTTTTTTTTTTTTTTAAGGTAATGTTTGAAGCACAGAGTTGAAGATCAGTTGATAGAAAAGGTGTTGTGTAATTTATGGAATAATTATCAACAGCAAGTCTAGTGTTCCACATATATTTGGTAAAACTTCTTTGAATACTGCTGGATAGGTGAATCTTAATAGTCAAGGTCATTGTTGCATGTTTACAGATAATTTATGACAACATGCTTCCATGGAAGGGGGTGGGGGGGGGGGGGAGGGGGGAGAGTGAGGAGTGATAGATGATGTTGAAATACATCTGGAATGATGAAATTGTTTTAGTTTTCCTGATTGTTTTATGGCATCAGTGTTTGAGAGGCTTGAGTTTGGAATAACTCATATTGGGATGTGTAATGAAATCATGTGCTGTCCTCAGCATGTCTCATTACCAGATGGGTAGTCATTGTATATGGTGTTTGGACAGTTTTAGAGAAAAAAGAAATGTTGAGGAGTTAGAGTGTGTTGAGAGTGACTCGTTTACAAAATGTAATCATCGCTATAAATCAATGTTATGTATTCTTGTTTTCAAACTATAACTGATATGATATAGTCATCCCATATTCCATACGAAACTGGTAATATGTGCCGCAGCTAGATAAATTTGTATATTATCTGTGCCCAAAGATGTAATGTGACTAATTTGATGTTGCTGTCAAACTTGTGATTGATATTGGCATTGTGGTGCATGTTACGATATTATGTGATGTGAGGTTGGACGCTTTGCCTTCTCAGTGGCACTGTCATGAATGAATTGGTGATACTGATGTTGCATGTGTCTTGCCTTTCAATGTGTGGTTAATGTGAGAATAAATGTGGTGGACAGGATGAGTTTGCCCTGAGGTCCCACACCCTGGCCAATGAAGCTTCAGAAAAGGGGCTGCTCACTGACCGCCTCACCTACAAAGTGCCAGGTAAACGGAGTGAGAGCAAGGGGTGGAAAGAGGTGGGTGTGGGGGGACGGGGTGATTTTTCATCGAGCCATTAAAGGAAGTGTGACAATAAAGCTGCACTGTAAAAATTTTAGCTTTAAGCCATAAGAGTTCTCTCAAGATTTTAAAATTTTTTTTTACTTTCTTTTTTTTTTCCACATCTGAGAAAAGAAGGAAGTCGTGTTGTGGTGAAAAATTTTCTGATTGAACATTTGGAGATGAAATCATTATACTGCGTATAATTTCTTGTCTGTATGGTGTGTGTGTGAGTGTGTGTGTGTGTGTGTGTGTGTGTGTGTGTGTGTGTGTGTGTGCGCGCGTGAGTGTGTGCGTGCGCGTATGTGTGTTTGTGTGTGTGTGTGTGTGTGCGTGTGTGTGAAAGTAGAAGCCTGTCTTATACTGTGACCATGTGTCCTATGACAGGTGTGATGATGATGGAGAGGGCTGTGTTGCAGGGGTGGCAGCCCCTGTGGAGAAGGACAACGGGATCCGACCCTCCTCCATGGCTGCCATGGGAAAACTGAGCCTGCCTTCATAAAACCCCATGGTACCGTCACTGCTGCCAACGCTTCCTTTCTAGTGGGTTCACTTTCCACTTACCTTTCCAGTTACACCCATTGTGTTCATCATTGTTTTCTCTCTCTGTACACCACCAGATCAGGCTTATATTTGTATATTTGTAATGCTCGGTATTCAATCAGATTGTATGTTCATTTGATCTTGGTTGTTACTTGAGTCCCCAAGCCTGCCCTCAGAAAAAGAAAAGAAAAAAGAGAACAGCACACATGCCATAATTAAGGTACTATAATTCAGTGATATGCACAGCATGCTGTATCGCAGTTCAGAGTCATTTTTACGTTTTTAATGGTCATGATCATAGGGTTGACTTTGTTTCACAGCACTATTTATAGCAAGAGTATGATGATGAAAAGACTCCAGCAAGCTGCAGCTTTCAGCGTAACAGGAATATGCAACTTTATGATGATAGGTGAAATGGTTAAAAAAAAAAAAAAAAAAAAAAAAAAAAAAAAGAAAGAAAGAAGAAAATAATACATGTTTTGTTTGGAAAAAAAAAAAGAAAAAGAAGAAAATAACATGTTATAAATGGCTTCCGAAGAACTATCAAAGAAAGAAGAGAATGACGCATGTTTTGTAAATTGCTTCCAAAGAACTATCAGAAATTGATGAGAATGTTATGGGTGTACTGATAGCAAAATTAGGGTGCAAAACACATGATTTAAAGAAGTAGTCTTTTGTGATAATTGATAAGCATACATGACTGTTACTGTGTGTGGCACAGACGGATGGTGCCTCTGCCTGTCTGATCATGTCGGAGGAGAAGGCCCTGGCCATGGGCTACAAGCCTCTGGCCTACCTCAGAGATTATCTCTATGTTGCCCAGGATCCCAAGGATCAGCTGCTCTTGGGGTCAGTACTTCCGCTGGTCTGATTTTACTGCGTGGATGAAGGGGAAGTGATGCGTGGGAAAACAAGACAGGAAAAGAAGACAAGGGAGGGGGCTAAGAGGGTGAAGGTGGGGGGTAGTGGCAGGGATTAAAAGAAAATCCTATTTTATGATAGAATGTCGGGTCTTTCATACATCCAGATATTTCTACAGAAGAATGTCCCTGTTGGTAATACCAATTGTGATGAAATTTGTAGAAACTGGGGAATAGGATATCACGACACATGTTAGTATTAAAGAAACCCAAATTTGAAACACTGGACACTGCTTCACAGGTTTAAATGGCTCACACAGGGATATGCAGAAAGAAAGAAGATATAGCTTAGCTGTGATTTCATCAGATTATGTGTGTGTGTGCATGTGTTTGTGTGCATGTGTGTGTGTGTGTGTGATGCTTTGTTTCCAGACCTGCGTATGCAACACCTCGCATTCTTGAAAGAGCTGGACTGTCCCTTGCAGATATCAGCGTGTTTGAGTACCATGAAGCCTTTGCTGTAAGTGCACTCTGATGCTTCCCTCCATGACGTCAGTGACCACTGGGATGGAACTAATCCCATGCGTTTGGAATATATGTAACTGTTGTTCAGTGGGAGTTGTAAGCTTTTTGACAATAAGATCAAACTGAACAATGTTAGTCAGCCCTTGACAGCTGGAATAGATGTTAGGAATAAGATATTGGTTTCTGAATTGACAGTTCTTATCTGTTGATTTTAATTAATTGTATAAGATGTTTTAGAATGCATTTTGCAAATAGTTGTATTCTTCAAAAAGGTATAGGTATGCAGTGCTGATTACTTACTAGTGTTCTGAATATTTTTCCACTATTGTCAGTGTTCTGAATATCATCCCAGTTATTGTCAGTGTTCTGAATATCATCCCAGTTATTGTCAGTGTTCTGAATATCATCCCACTTATTGTCAGTGTTCAGAATATCATCCCACTTATTGTCAGTGTTCTGAATATCATCCCACTTATTGTCAGTGTTCAGAATATCATCCCAGTTATTGTCAGTGTTCTGAATATCATCCCAGTTAGTTTTGAAGAATTTTTTCTTCATGCCTGTGCAGTTTCATTGTTGTATATGCATTTGTGTGTGTGACAGGGTCAGATTCTGGCTAACATGAAAGCTCTGGACTCAGAGTGGTTTGGAACCAACATGATGGGCCTCAAAGCTAAGGTGAGACTGTTTCCTTCTGCTAGTGCCCAGGGGCATTTTCTTCCTAGTTCTATCAGTCAAGATTTCAAATACGTTTTGAAGAACGAATGTTGTTTTTTTTAACTTGTTGCCACACTGACAGTCCTGATAACATTACAAATGAACATTAATGATAAGAAGTTGGACTAATTGGTGAAGCACCTGAATATTTATATAATGTTATCATGTCATAAGAGAGCCGCATTAAATTTACCCCTGTGCAGTGCAACAAATCTGTGCAGCATTTTTAGCTGTATGGGTGTGTATAAAAAGGTATTTGCTTGTCAGCTGGTTGTGTTTGAGGTATGTCAAATGGGTTTTGTCTTAGGTTGGTCACAGTCAAAAAGCAGACAAAGAAGGCAGCAGAGGCTACTCTTCTTTTCTGTTGAAATTTTTGTGGTAGTGATGAGTTTTGAATGATTTACCTCAGATTTTTTTTAACTGACATATACAAATAGCCAGGCTAATCTGTTGGAAAAGCAGGGAAGAAAACCGGCATTATCGACGTAGAGAAATGTAAAAGTGAAAAATCAACCATGATACAAAACTGCCAGACACGCTGAAGTATATGGTAGTACATGCACTGAAACTAGTCAGTCAGAAGTTGGTTAAGAGTGAGGCAACTACAATGATAGGCAGCACAGCTGAACATCCAATAAATAGGTTGTTTTAATCAAGATTTGGCACCATGTGTTGTATCTGTCAAACTTTAGCAAACTGCTGCTGTCAGTCAGCTCTATTTAGCAAAAGTTTTCCATGGCTAGTGCAGTAAGAAGAGGCCTCTCTGGTCATCTTCTGTCACTAGCAAGCAGCACACACTTGCTTCTGCTTTCCATCAAAAGCTGTGTAGATGAACCTATAGAGGCTTACAGTGTCTTGCCTAATCCATCTCCACTTTCAGTGTGTTGCTGTTAAGGCACTCTCATCTCTTTTGTGGCTTACACTATCCCCTTAGTTGAGTGCAACAAAGTGAAGGGTCAGTCACATTGACTGATTCCTACACTTCCCGTGTCTTACTTAATGTTCACTCATTCCAGACCATGTCTCATCAGTCTGGCACATGACCCTGCTGTCTGGAATGGGCAGGGTTGGAATGTTGGGGGGGGGGAATCATTCCTTGGGTCCCAGGGTTTGGATCCTGCGAATGGCCATGGCGCGTGAAGAAGGATGAGTGTGGGACCTCTGTGGGCTACACTGAGGACACAGAGGTCTGAGCTTTCAAGGCACTCCCCAGTGTGCTCCAGTCCTCCCCCTGTTGAGCAGGGAGCTAGGTGAGGGTTGGTGGGTAGATGGGTGGTTGACTTGACAGCTCCGTATTTAAGTCATTTCAGTGCAGATCATACAGAATGGAAAACCAATTGTAACAGGCAGGCGCCCCACCCTTGGACAAGCTGAATCTGTGGGGAGGGTCCCTGTCTTTGGGACACCCTTTCGGTGCCACAGGGGTACGTCTGGTGACCACAGCTGCCAACCGTCTGCACAAGGAGGACGGACAGTTTTTGGTTTGGTAGCTGCCTGCGCTGCCGCCGGTGGATTGGTATGATCAGTTTTTTGTTGCGTTTGTCGAGAGGGCTGTGCATATAGGGGTGTACTTTGTTGAAGACAGTTATGCGGAAAATAGGATATGTCTGGCCTTTTTCTTCCATAGCTGGAAAACTGCTTGTTTTCGCTAATTCCAGATGTATGGAAAATTTTACACTGACTGTTGGCTCGAACTGGATCTACATGGAGGGGTAGGGGGGATGGTGAGAGGAGGAGAGTGGTACGGGAATGAATAGAGAATTTGACTTTAGTAACATTTTTATTCTCCAGCTGCTTCAGAAGATGACTGTAGGGCGTAAGAAAAAACTGTACCTTCAATTATATGTACAGTGGTGTGAACTTGACCTCAAAATAGTAAGTAAGTTGAGACAAAACAATCATTTCATCCACACAGCACAATTTCGTCAATCTGAGATTTAGTTAACCCATAAAGAACATTCCAGTTTATGGTAAAGTGCACTTGAGTGTAGTTGCCAATGCTTAAAATACATAATTATGTTTCACTCTGGCAACATTTTATCATCCTTTGTACACAAACATCCCTAAGTCCCAGCTTTTCAGTATTTGTTTTTTTGATTGAGAAATTTCTGATTAATTTTGAAGAGTGTTTGCAGACGTGATAGGTTTAAGAGAAAAGGCATCAGTTTCTTAGGCGATATGAAGGTCTGCTACAGGATGTATCTGAGGCAAAGCTGTGCGGCCACACTATTCAAAATTGTATGGCTGTGGTCTTCTGACAGATGTGTTTAAAATGAATTCTTTTGTTTTACAGGGACATGCCATGATTGTGGAGAGATACCCAAGGTGAAGGTCAAGTCGTCAACACATACCAGTGACTTTGATGTAGATTGTTCATGACTGCTTTCATTTTACCTGGGGAGTTTCATCTCAGTATTTATTCATCTAGATTAATGTGAACAAAAAGTTAAAAAAAAAAAAAAAGGGGGGGGGGGGGGGGGGGTATTGTTTTAACTTTTCTTGTTTCTTTTTCTGCAAAAAAGAATGTTATTAAGATCAAATATTTTTATGTCAGTTAAATGAACAATCTGGTTTTCTTGGTTGGTATAGAAATGAGGAGACATCTCTGGTGGGTTTTTTTTTTTCTCACCAGAATGCTGCTTTTATCAGAACATCTAGTTTCTTCCAAAATGAATTGAATCATTTGAAATCATGAGTCTGACGTTTTCAGTTATTATGGCATGTCTTCAGAATACTTACTTGCCTGTGTCTTGTACCCACCCTGATGAGTAAAAGTGATAGGTGCTTCTGTTAAGAGTAGTTCACACATTTTAATATTTGGTATGATTGTGGCATTTCATGTAAATAACATGAATAAAGATGTGCTTTTCTTTATATCTGTATGTGTGTGCATGCTTGAACAAAATAAAATTACACCACATTTTAATGCATAGGAGCTGTGTTCATTTTTTTTTAGAACGTAGTCTTAAGAGTGCTTTCAGTGTGCGACATGCATACTGTGTGCTTTGTTTTACTAGGAATCCATTGAAGGAAAACAACCAGCTTCTTAGTTTTTGCTTCCATTTGACTGTTGCTGCAATTTCTGAGACATTATCAGTACAGTCAACAAAACACTGACAGTAGGTTGGCTGTATTCTGCCCTCATTCCAGGTTTATCTATCGGAGACGAAACGTTTGTAAAGTAAGAGCTGTAAGCCATTAACTCTACTGGTAAATTCTTCAGGCAACAGTACATAGCAACGACAAAAGTCCGTGGTTAGGCACTCAAAGGGTTAAGTTGGGAAAGGGAAATTTGAAACTGGTACTTAACACCCCATTCCCAAAGGTAATTTTTAACTCTGTCCGCAACTGCAGGAGGTATATGGTATGCATTAAATGATTTATTGCAGTACCCCCCCCCCCTCCTTTTTTTAAAATAAAAAGTATTGTGTATTTTTGACCCACATTCTCTGTTGTATCATTAACAATCTTTACAGTGAGCTGTCATTGCCCTGTATCTAGTATCTGTGAGCAAGGACTGGGGAGTGTGTGTATGATTTTCTTAACAGTTGTATTTGCTGACTTAATCCATGGCTATTCAAAACGGTCCATATGAGCCTTCACTCTGTTCCCGCATTCCACCACCCAGAGATACAACAAAATCATTGTATTTCTGAGCTACTTAAAATTACATCTCGGGACTACTTCGACACAATCAGTTGTCCATCAGATGATATTGGTGGATGTGCTTCATAAGGGAAAGAAGTAATCAGTTGTACCATTGGAACTGTATTCTGAGAGTTCAATGATGCGAGTTGTTCAGGACCCATGAGACCAAATCCAGGACAGCAGTGCATGAAGTGTGGGACATGGGCGACCCACATTGTCAGATAAGGTGTAAACTCTAGAGAATCTTTGACTAATATGGTTTTTGAATGACCAGCATTATGGGAAGAAGACAAATTGTAAAAACACAGAGTAAAGCTTATGTAAACTGTACCAGTCATGGACAACCAGTGTTCTGTGGTCGAGGTGATACCCAGGGAGGGTTAAGGAATGTGTAAGGGGAAGTTACTGCCATCCTGCCATGTGAACAGTGGAATTGTATGCACTGTATATATTTGGAATTATTTTGTGTGTGTTTCTCAGCGCAAAGAAAAAATGTTGGACATTGACAGTCACTTGTAACTTATGTAAGACAGAGCAACAATATAAAGAAATGACCAAAACAGACACTGCACAGTGCAGTTAAAGTGGCCGTAGTCATTTGGTTCAGACATCGACAGTGAGTGACTTAGCTGTGTACAATCAGAATGTGATGTCTTCAGATTGCAACAATATGTGAAATCATTAAATAAAGATTTCATCTCAAACTCAAATTGCTTCTTTTGTTAGTTAAGACATGGTGAAAAAGAATTTCAAGGGTGAAGCCAGCAAAAATGAGAAGCATGAAGGCAAGGGGGCTGCTAGTACTGATTGCCTGTGCTTGTGCCGATTTATTACCAGGAACTGCTTCATGAAATTTGTCTAAGTGGTGTTATAAACTTGTCCTTTTTCTATTTTGATGGCTGTGCTTTTGTATCCCCTGAGATTACCCCTAAAATGGGATGCTTTCATCTGCAGCTTGATGTTGATCAGTCAACAGATGTAGTGGCAGTAAGAACTGTATCTACAAGTCCCTCTTTCCTGTCACTCTGCTATTGCATGTATTCATCGTATCAGAGTCAAAATGACCTTTATATGCCTTTTTAGCTAAGGAGTTTGGTAGAATTCATTGTTGCAAGTGATGGTAATACTTGCACCTGACACTACATGACTGAACTTGACAGCACAAGCATACCACTGCAGGGAGCAAAAGCTGACCAAAATGTCAGAGTTATTTTCAATCTCTAGTTGTTTTCTGCTTAAAACTGAGGAGTCATGGCATTTAAATGATGTGAAACGTCAGTTCCTCACCTTTAGCCTTGATTTCATGCTTGCTTCTGTCTTTGAACATTGCCATTTTTACAGTATTTTTGAAGGGAAAACTTGTACAAGCTGAACTTCAATTGCCAATAAACACTCAGCTGGGTACTTACACTATGATTCTTGTTTCACATCAGTATTTTTAGCTAACGCTGTAAATACTTTTTTGAATGAATTCATCTGGAAGTCGGTTGCATGCTGAGAGTGATTCTTGGGAAGAATTTAGCGGTGGTATTAAGCCTTTCAACCCAAATGGTGAAACTAAGACAAAGAGCACACACTAAAAAAGCATATCATGTGAAAGCAAAAGGCATTATGTCACAGTTTTAAGTGGACCATGACATGCTTGAGGATAATTTCATTATTTACATGGGTGAAAGTTTTCCATCATGGGGTGAAAATGCCATTTGTAAAATGCCAAATAATCTTGGAGACAATATTGCGATTGCACAGACATTTAGGACCACAAGAAAGCTTTTGTGGCAAGTTTTTCATGCACACCATGTATCATGTGATCTGTAATGTTTTGGATAAATGAAAGTGGGCTCAGCAAAGTTGAGGCCAGAAATCATGCAAAATTTGGGCGCAAACTTATGCAGGCACTTCACACCATTGTTAATCCTTAGATTTAACCTAAGAGGTAAGGAGTTGTTGTTTTTTCAAGTCCCTCATACACACGCATACACACAAAATTCACGAAAGAAAGATGAAGGCAAATTTTCATGGCTTTGTTGCTTTCCTATTAATATAAAAAAAAGAAAAATAGCTTTCAAGACCCAAGTCCTTGTATTTTGCAGGAAAGATGGTTTAAATCCCAGAAACCTCGAAGAGGCCACCAAATTGTGACAAAATATAATGTCTTTGAGGTTTCTCGGAAGATTTTAAAATAGAAAAACAGAACAACTATCAGCAACGTTTTGGCCATAGACCATTTTCAGGGCTTGAGATAATTTCATTATTTACATAAGGTGGCAAACGCCGAGATGATGATCTGCAGCAGATCGTGATGTGTAGGCTGGTGGCTGACGCGAATCTGTCCCTGTCAACGGCCAATCATTTTGTTCCCTATTCAAGATGTTTCCTGACACTAGTGACAGCAAAATTGCTCAGGGTGTACCTGTCACTTTAAACATCGTTGAAAGTTCTATTTTTTTTTTGTTTTTTTTAGTCTTCCGAGAATCCTCAAAGACATTATTTGTTACAGATCTGCGGTCAAATATGTTTTATTTTTTGTGACAAAATATGTTTCTCTCTTTCATCTTTGGAAAGGGGCAAGTGTGTATGTGAAGCAATCTAGACCTGAAACTAGTGAAAGGGCTGCTGCCGCTGCACCTCACGGGAACCTGGATGGCTCCTGATCCAATTCCTTATATTTTTTATTTGGAAAACTTTCATCCTAGTATTTATTATGTACAAAAAATGTACTGCACAGTCATTTCACCAGCTCTGGGTTTTGTGAGTTTTTCTGGATGGAGTTGTCAGCAATAAAACTGAACATGAGACTGGTGGCCTGAAAATCAAAGTGCTGTGGAAACTGTCTTGTGTGTAGTAGTATGCATCAGTCTTTTTTTTTTCACATCCTTGAAATAACTTTGTCCCCCCATCGCCAATAGCTGTCAATCACTGAACTGTGTTAACCAAATATTTGGGGAGTGTGTTGTGTAATCATGATAAGCATGAATAAGGTATGACTGCTGTCACCGTGGCGAAGTGGTCAGCGTTGCAGATGCATGGCTGCAGATGCATGGGTCTGGGAGGTTTACCAAGGGTTCGATTCCCCACACAGATCAGGCAAAGTCATGCGGCGGAATTTTTAAATGTCAGCGAACCGCCCAGAGAAACGTGCTCCAAGACCAACCTCTTAGGTCTCTTCAGGTGCACAAACAAGAAACAAATAACGAAAATGCATTAGCTTTGACTACGGGCAGCGCAGAAAGTTGGGAACACAGGACACACAGTCGATTTGTTTCATCCACTTAAGAGGTTGATTGTGTCTCTGAGAGCGGGCGGTTCGCTGAAATTTCCTGACCACACACGAGCAGGTATCTGAGAGCGTCTCAAATTTCAGGACTGCAGGTATCTGTCTCTCAGGCCTGTTGACACCGGGACATATTATGAAAGGAAGCGTAGAGTACAGCCCTGTCATGTAGTCTCAGACTGGAATGGAAATCTGTAGCATCATCTTAATCATCCTCATTCTCATCGATCAGCATTGAAAAAAAAAAGTCTCAAATTCTGTGGCCCTTCATGCCCTGCTCTCATGGTGACCTCAGTTTTCGATGTGCTGTCCACGTCTGTGACTTTGGTTTAGTTCCATTGGGTCACCAGTATCGATGAGTCATGGGGGGCTGTCATTGGACGGATTTGGTGGAGCCCTCTGTAGGGATAGCTCACTCACGCCGTCTCCGCAACTAAGCAATTATTGTCGTCAGCAAGGGGCTTAGTAGGTGGTGTCCTGTGTATGTTGGATCAGAACAGGCGCCACTGAACACCACCGAAGTGACTTGGCAGTAGTGCAGCATCTCATTTTGTGTGTGTGTGTGTGTGGGGGGGAGTGAAGCTAATTAAAAATAGAAGTTAAAGTGACGGGTACACCTTGAGCAATTTTGCTGTCACTAGTGTTGGGAAACATCTTGAATAGGGAACAAGATGATCAGTTGTTGACAGGGACAGATTCGCATCAGCCACCAGCCTACACATCATGATCATCATCTTGGTGTTTACCACCTGCTGCTCCCAGGTTCCCCACTAGACTTCGTTTCCGCCTTTTTTTCAATGCTTGTACAATTGAAGGTGTTCCTTTCATCACTTCTGATAGTTTTTTTATGCGATTTTGACGAAACATGCTTTATGCAGTCGTCGTGCTCTCCATGACCACAACTAAAACCTGTTTCGCACAAAGTGCACCATACGAAAGTTGGACCCTTTTTTGAGCTTGGGACCAAGCGCTTCCAAGTTTGCGTGGTATGCATTCAGGAAAGTTTGCTCCCTCGTCCTGGCAACCCTCTTTTCAACATCTAGCTCTTCATCACTCTCATGACCACATGATTTCACTGGTGGCGGCATTCGCTTAGTGGATATGTCAGTCGCTCACTATGAAAGATGGCCGACCATGTTGTAAGCAAGTGCACACCAACTGAAAAACTGGAGACAATAACTCGCGTCTTTAAACAGGAAAATGGTACTTTTCTTTTTGTTGCCAATTTTTGTATTTTTGTCGTACTCGACATATCATATTTTCCTGGGAAATTTAATAAAATACGCTAAAAAAAATTGTAGGGTAGACAGGTCTGCTAACCTCCAAAATGTTCTGTGTGTTTTAAGAAGGAATCCCAACTTGCCGAGCTTTCAACAATACAGGAGCTTTTATAATCTTCTCAGCTGCAATTTAAGCATGAGCAAGGTTACAAATTAATATAGAAAATAGGAAAGAATTGCTTGCCAGTCTCATTTCAAAGGGGATCTTACTAAGTGAAATTATCAATGAGCAACAGCTAGTACACAGCTTTATTTTTCAGTCCTGCGCAAGACAGTGAAAGGGCGAACAAACAAGGCTTACTCATTTCTGATCCAACATTTTTGTTGCTGTGATCCGAGCAGAGGCATGTATCAAACTTGCGTACTAGTTAACAAGGGAAAATTAAATACCCAGAAAGTGATGACGTTATTTTTGCACATTTTTGTGTGTGTTGTCATTGTTCAAATATTGCCTGACCACTTGTGCATAAGCTTTCATGCCGTATCTGTGTTATCTACAGGAAAATAAACCTAGTCAAGTTTTGTATTAAAAGAACTGTCAGGAATTTGTTAATTCAGTCATCTCAACAGCGCAGACATTCTGCATTTTTCATGATACCACTAATTATCAAACAGACTGCCCCATTTGTAATGGCCACTCAACAATGCTGAACACATTGCTGCCAGACTGGCTATGCGCAGATGACATTCAGTTCAGCGAGTACAGTGCGGTTAGCTGGCTGGTGTGGAGCAGCCTGCAGAAAACACCCTTTTCCCTGACCTGCATTCATGGCTTGGCCTCAGCAGCTTCGGGCGAGCTGTGAACTCCCCTGCCTCTCAAAACCAAGTATCTTGCTTTGAACAGCCGTGAGTAAGAAGTTGTAGGATTTTTTATATATTTTCAATTTTGATTACTCCCAGAATAAAGAAATTTCAGCTTTCTTGAAAATGCTGATCTTGCTCTGCATAATGTGGACTGTTCCTGGTGAAAACTTGGATCCAGGGTTCATACTGATTTTTGTATGTAGATTCCCTGACTTAGCCGGATTACTCCAGTAGCATTATTTTTATTTTTTTTTTTTTTTAACTTTCTTGCCAGCATTTTCTACTAATATTCCTGTTCAGATGTAGTTGCCACCCTGCTACACACGGTGCAAAATGCTGTACTTTCACTTATTGTTATCTGAACTACAGAAAATTAAGTGAATAAACATTATCATGAACAAGGTGAAAGGGATGAAATCATCATAAAGGGGTTGAAATCTTTATGTGTGTTCAATGTTCAAGACATGTCTGTGCTAGATGATACTTTTTTTGTTGGGGCCAAGAATGGGGGTTTGGGGGGGGGGGGGGGGGGGTGTTAGTTCACCAACAAATTTGCAGTGAGAACATTCCATGACTTTCCAGGGCTTTTTTTCTCCATTCTTCCTTTCCATGACTTTACAATGATGGGAAAATGTTCAGAAATTCCCTTTTGATTTCTCAGTTTCCACTGAACAGTAAAAGCACAACAGATCATGTATCCCTTTTGGAAGGAAAAATTATTACTTCTTCCTGGTTCTGTTCAGATATTTTAAAATCAAGATGAATATGTTTTTTCAACATACATCCTTCAATAACACACACCAAAACGGGCAAATGTTTCCACATGTATTCAACACTTATAACCCCTTAAACATAGCCATTTACAAACATGTAAACAAGCCTTGACCAAATTCCTAGAAATTACACCACTTGTTCTCAGCAAGTTTTCTCAAAACATGTTGGTAAACAATATAAAGTACAAACAGTTTGACTTCCCAGAGAATATCCAAGTTCCAAGGTTATGCCATTTGGGATCCATGTGCATAGATGGTCAGCAGCAACTTTTGAAGGACGATAGAAAATGTCCGACGCTGCTTTGTGTACTGGCCCACGATTATGCTGCAAGTAAGTTTTGATGGTGAAGTCACTTGAGCTTTGATGGAGCTTTAATCACAAGATGTTGCTGCCCTGTTCGAAGTGATCAAGTGTATAATGTACATCACTGGTTTAACTTCTGATCAGTACTCATTCAATACATAAAAAAAACAATGTTAAAATAAAATTAAGAGGGAATTGGGGGGGGGGGTGGTGGTCATAATTTCACATGGATAATAATAATAAATCCGTCTCAACAGTATATTGGTCACTCTGGGTGCAGTAATTATTTCAACAAACATAACAGAGCATCAGTACACAACTCACCAGCCCCCTTCACATATTTTACAACATCAGGAAATAAAGTCAGTCAAGCAAACACAAACACCATCCTTTCACTCACAGTAATTTTCTTTGTTCTTTTGTTTGTGGATTTATGAATGGAAATGAGATAACCTGAGAAGGAATGACCATGCCATGTGTTGTATCACATACATGTTGGCATTCAACTTTCTTCATGCTAAAAGCACTCCACAAACTGGGTTATTTCTGTACATAATTGTATACCCTGAGAGTAAGGTTGAATGTATGATGGTGATGAAGACATGATAAAAAGCAAATCTAGAGTTCTCCAGCACCAGCTAAGACTTGTCAAGTTTGTTTCTTGAAAGGTGATACTTTGTTTTCCTTGGGTCAAGGAACAGAAAAAGGCAGCCAGCCTTTGAAAAGCCACCTTCTTTTTAATGATTATGATCTACAGTCAACCATGATTATAATGAACTGACATTTTACGTTGGGTCTAAAAAGGGAAAAAAAATTGATTCAGATTCATGCATTCAAACATGCACATATACCCTCTTAACCCCAACATCAATGCTAGAATACACACATCAAAAATGTGACAAATACCTCAAGCTGAATTCCCTTTTAACCAGATGTCCTCTCTTGTGGCTAAATAAACATTTAGGCCTCAAAGCTTTCATTTAATTATGTCTTAATTTAGGCAAGCACACAAACTCAAAATACTCACACACTTGACATACACCCACACTACACATAAACACAGTGGGTACCACCATATAAATCGAACATTATTTCTATCACATGTGCAGCCTGTCTGTGTGCTTCAGTGTTGTGTGATTGTCCTTTGACCGTTTGTGAAGGCAGTTTTGTCATCAACATCTTGTTCCTCAGTAAAGTTAAAATGAACATTTACATTCTTTATATACTGTAAAATTAAAACTGTATAGAGATTGTAATAATACTCTTTTCTTTTTATGTAAGCAGGTGGTAGCACACTTGAGCAATAATGGTCCCAGGGGATATTTCTTCAGCATATCAGCAACTTTAAAAATCTATTAAAAAAAAAAAAAAAAAAAACAACAAAAAAGACGGGCCAGTCACACCCAATATTCAAAAGCTTGCTGTCCACACAGTTTCACAGCCATTTAGTCTTGAAGCGGCATGTGGGTTGTGGGGAAGATAATTTCTGTCATCACTGTTTGCCGTCAAGTTTGTCTCGCATCTTTATCCCCATCATGATCCCCGGACACCACGGCTCTAGAGAAGATAGGTACATTTAGTCTATTGTCATCCACCATCCTTACAAAATAAATAACTGAGAGAGACCAAACCAAGTTAAATTAATACAAAAATCTTTATCGTAAACCTCATCACACACACCTCTTGCACACTGGGTTTTTTTTTTTTTTTTTAAAGCAAAGAATGCATTTCCACTAAGTTTGACAACCCGTGTGATTTGGCTTCTCACATCAAAGACCTTATTTGCACACACAGATGCTAAATCAAACTTGGAGCAGGCTCATGCCTTAACCTCTTCATTGCGCTGTTGATGAATGGCGTTCGTCATAGAAACATTGTCTGCAATGCTTAGTTGACGAATGCCGTTTGTCATGATTCAACACTCATTCTGTTTCGTCCAGCATGGGCCTTAACAAAATATGATAGCAGCGAAAGGTTTAAATAGTGAAAACCACTTATGTTCTCTGGTTGATTGATCTGTGACCTTGACCAAAATGTTGAAGCATTCACAGTACTGAATAAAAAATGCACAGACAAGGCTACATGGTGTATATAGTAAGTCACATGGTGTATAAAAGGACAAAGTTTATGCTACCATCATTATGCTCGCAGACAGAATTGACATACATCAACAATCTCGCAGTTCATCCAAGACTTGAGATCAAAACATTACTACTTTCACTATTCACTTCAAGGATTCCTCTTTGGCCTTAAAAATCTGAACACTTTGTTGTTACACACATATTATATTGCATGCTGACATTGGCAAGAGCCTGAATGAACACGCATTATGATGGAAATATATTTCCATCTAATCTTGGACTTTGTAAACCATAAAGTTTGCACATTCCTAACAATAGCATAAGTCAGAAACAACTGCATGTGACCAACAACTACTCCTATCCAGAATTAATGTCATAAACTACCGACTCTTACCACAGACTGTCCTTCACTCAGAGCATTACATTTTTACTTGACGTTTTACCCAACACTTGCTCCACTGGCAGATGTAAATATAAAAAAATCCAATCACGTGTTCATTCAGATAACAAATGGATTAGTTCGGCTACATTCTTCATGAAAGATGGACCACCAGACTGGAATGAACAGCGACATGTCAAGTGGGCAAATGAAATACTTGGAAATGATCTTGTATGAAATCATAATGGATGATTGCCAAGTACTTACTTGCTACATTATAGCAACATGCAAGCATTTTGTATGACTTGAAAAATTCGTTGTGTAGTGTCAGCCACTCTTCAGCAAATATTATGTGCATGTGGGATCTGAGTCCTCTGACAATTTTTCAAAGCTACCAGCATACCACCAAAAATGTGGCAAACTACACCTGATCAACCAGCATACATACCAATACAGAGAAACACTGACATCACTAATAAAACACACATCAAAGCAAATGGATCATATCACTCCTATTTCACCAAGCTACAGAATCCCACCTGTGTTTGCAGCCCAATGAGTCTCCGATCAAGTGTGTGTGTGCATGTGCGAGTTTGAGACTGGTAAATGTAAGCAAAGTTTTTCATTGTACACACACACCTCAGATTCATGGCTTTGGTTTGCTTTCTTGTGTCAAACTCCACAGCCATGCCAGGATATCTTTTCTTCAATCAGCCCCCACAAATTTATTTGGCACTTTCCTCTGATCAGATTGTTTTTCTTGCCCAATGTTTCCAACCCAACCGTTGCAGCTATTAAAAAAAAAAAAAAATCCTTAGCTTGATTGCTTCTCTCAAACGGAACTGGATGGCAAACATCAATGATGTAAGTCCACTAAATGTATGAAGTTAGCTCTTAGTACCTGTGGCACTTCTATCGCAAGGAAGTTGAAATATTGGTAGCCAAGGTGTAAAACTAAGAATTTGGTGTAGCCAATGGTATGATGGCTGCAATTCAGATATCTGTCATCATGGTAGCCACAGAAAAAAAATCATCAAGCATCCGGTGTTCTGGAATACAAGTGCTAAAACCATTACAAAAAAGAAAAAAGCCAGAATTCCAGTAAACCCATGTTCGCGCCCTTGAGTGAAAGTATTTGATGAAGCAGTTTTAAGACACAACATTTAACATTTCCCCTTCCACCACGAAACAAAATGTGAGAGGAAGACAAATCACTTTTCACACATGCGCTAAGTATACATTGTACTAGTTGATACAGAAGGCACACATGAGTGGATACTATTCTCTTCCAACAAAAAGCTATAAATCCCATAAATACAGATCAGTTTGTTCTCTGTCTTTCACCTTTCAGGTTTTCTCGAATACTGGTAATCTTCAGAAAAATCACTTTGCATTTACAAAGTTACGCCAAGAATCCAAACAAAAGAATGCCCTTAAAAATATAACTGGGACCATTTCTGCAAAAATGTTATTTCTGGATTTTTCTATACCATGCCTCCTATGTGATATACTGTTGCCCTTAACTCCTGAGAAGCACTGGCCAAGCAGAAGCTGAGGAATATATGGGTTTGTAGCTTGCTGACAAAAAGTGAGTTGGTGCTTTTTCTAAACTCCACACTGTGATGCTGAAATTAGAAATACTGTGAGAAGTGTCTTGCTGCACTCTGACAGGCAATTAATGATACATGGTGAGTCAACAGATGCCCAACACAAGCCTTGGGTCAAGGATGGAAAATGGGTCAAACACATCAATGTGCTGAGAACATGCGTGTGACCAGCAATGCTGCCTAAATCATTCAATGACTTTGGACATGCATTTATGTCTGTAGGCACCAAGGTGAAGCACACAGCTTTTCTAATACTGGTGTCTTTCTTACTGCCTATCTGCTTAATATAGTCTATCCAGTTTGCTACATTGACCCCTGCACAAAAGACAGCAAATTCCCGCTGTGAGAAACAATGTTTGAACAACAGTCACTCTGCATCTTTCAAGTAACTACAGTGCACAATAGCAGAAATCACAGAAAGAAAGAATACGCCAGAAGCTTTCATACACATTCCTAATACAAGGACACTTGCATTAACTATTCAATAGCTAGTGCCAAAGACTTTTGAAGGATGAACTCACTGTTTCTCCAAAGAATCCCAAACACCAACTGCTCTTAAGAAAAAAAACAAAAAAAAATCACCACCATTGTGCAAAGTGGTGCTCATAAAAGCAGGTGATGATTAAACTAAGTTATCATCTATGATGCATTTTCGTGCCAAATAGAAAGTGAAAAATGATCTAATAGTGCATGTTCATGAGAACAGGTCAGCTACAGTTCAGAATCTTGCACACACACACAATTTTTTCACTTATCCTGGACAATACATCACACATACAAAAACGAAACCATTACCTCAGCACTTGATAAATCCCAACACACTCCCTGTAATATAAATTTAAATAAATAATATATGACTTGCAAGGGAAAAAAAAGGTGAGCGGAAAGGAAAAGCAAGCAAGTGTTATAAGTTTAGATTGTAGATAACAGAGATAAAAATATACGGACAGACAAATTTACGTATATCAGGTTTTATATGTCATTAAAAATTAGAATTAAAAAAAAAAAAGAAACAAAAAGACATCCCTGACATGTCAGGTTCATGAGGACCTGAGTGCAGAAAAAGAAACAAAAAGACATCGAATGACTGAATGAAAACGTCGAATGAAGGAAAGGAAACCCTGAAGCGAGTGGCAGTGATTGGCGAGCACCACGAGATCAGATGCACTGTGCAAGATGTCACATTAAGACTATTTGTCATCAGTGGCATCCTGTTTCCTGACAGGCATTCTCCACGGCAGCTTCCATCTCCTGCAACAGTAACGTCAACTCAATCAATATAAAAGTCAGTTTAGCATATCAGGGATGCAAGTTCCATGAATAAACAAAAACAAAGCAAAACAAACAAAAACCTTGACAAAACATGATGTCCACACCAGCACAAATACCAAACCATTAGCAGACAAACTGATCATAGTGGGAGTACAGCCTAATGTCCACTTGACTGTGCTAGGATTTCCCAGATATCCTTTAGTTCTATGGGGGACAAATAATCACAAAATCTACTTGGCAGGTATGATCTGCCTATAATTTCTTTCCTTTCATTAGCAAAACAAAATTTCTTAATCAAGGCTCAAACATCAAAGTAATATTTGATTTTATCAATGGCGTCAGCACAGAAAAAGTTGCTAAGTTTGTTGAAGTATGAATAATTTCTGAAGAGAACAATGAAAAGTTTTAAATGTGATCCCATCAAAAATGGCACAGCGATATGTCTTGTGCTTTGCTGTTTGCACACAGCATTTTCACTTCATGGTCATTCTTTCTTCTGTTGGACACAGAATTCACTAGTCTGTGATTGAGTGAACACTGAAAACAAATCGAAATATTCTGGGAGACATTTTTATATATGTGTTGTCTTTTTTTGCTGGCGGTAGACCTGCAGTTGAAAACATGATTCATAAAGTAGGTATTCTCGAAAAGTCAGGCGGCTTACAGAATAGCAAATGGGAGTGGAAGTCAGCCAATCCAAAAATTTGGATATAACTTCTTGTCCAAGCACCATTAAGCCTTGGCTTTACTCCATATTATTTGTAACTGTGATTAATGAGGCATGCAACTCTATGTTGAACCGAAGCAAGTAGCTTTTTCTCACCACCCCGATCTGAGACAATTGAATGCAAAAATGAGATCAAAGCAACAGCCATGAAACAGGAGCTGGTTCTGTCAAATCAGCACAGCTGGCATCACTACTGTGGGGTCCAGAGGCAATGCCCTGGTAAGGAGTCCTCAGGGGTAGGGATGGGGAAGGGGGGTGAAGACAAAGTCACACAGCCAAAACTGACTTTGAGCATAAAGACCTTTTCATGGTCCTTCATGACAGTAAAATTTCCAGGCAACTTGACAAAACAAAGTAAGCAAAACAAAACCCAACAAAACAATCTTTATCATTTACCTACTCATATGTATTGCAGTTCCTTTTTTAGGTCCACAGAAAAATTCAGTCCCACTAACAGCATCTGTAACTGCTTTCAGTTGCATCGACCACAAACTTATTTAGTCTTATTTAAAGTTGAATACCAGCATCAGTTTAGTCAACATTCAACTTTCCCTTCACAAAGTATTATAAGACAAGGTAAATAATACTTGTACACATGTTAGATGTCTGCCATTTTGAAAGCAGCAAACAGTTGAAACAGAGGCCAGTTTCATTTTCATAGGAGGGGCACAGAATGCATGAGTTCAAAGAATGCTAGTTTTCACAGCTGGGGCTGTTCAGCTCTAAACCAAACAATGTGCCTTCCCCAGCTTGTTCACTTTCTGAAACAAGAATGTAAGATGAAAGTTGTACTGGTTGTAGGCCTTTCAGTCCATTCCCATATGCTCCCCTCTTGTTGACTACTGAATCTTTCTCAAACATTTAGCCATGATCTAAAAAGCTGACTTACACGACATTGTGCTATTTTATACATATACCTATTTCTTTTTATATAGACAAGGCAAATCCATGATGGACAACCACAGAGTGGCTAAGAATACCAAGTTCGCATATAGATGTGACTACAACTATACTTGCTTGCTTAATGCTTGCAGAAATGCATGATATGCCACAACAGCACAGTGCCATGATATACCACAACAGTATAGGGTGACATTGCCTTGAATGATTACAACCTCAATGCAGAAATGGTCTTGGGATGATGAAGTGACTGAAAATCTTTCCTTGGGTGTTCGTTTTTTCCATCTACTGAAAGTCAGCGGATTTTTTCTGAAATCTGTGGATCTGAGAGACCTCTCGCCAGAAAACACCAGGACTTTCAGTCCGATCAAAGGCACTGTACAATCTACAGTCAAATCCCCAAACATACATGCACCTGCAAAAAGTGGGAACTCTATGAAAGCAGACAGTGCAGAACTCTCTACTTCCCCCCCCTTCCCTCCTCAAAAAAATCAAAATGCACGTCACCTGAATCAACAGGGCTTTATCCAGCTTGTATCTGTGGTTGTAGATGGTGCAGCTCAAGACACTGTAAAGGTGCTGTAGTTTCTCTACTGTGAAACCCTGTGTGCGCAGCACCACCTTGTCTAGAAGGCTGCTCAGCTGCTCCTTGTCCACCTGCACACGCCCTGCCTCTGCTTCGAGGGCTGTCAGGGCACTCATCTGCAGGGGGTTCTGCATACGTGAACGTGTGCGGGCAAAAGATCCTGCAACACCTGCTGCTCCATTATTGTGAGGTAGACTTATGGCTGAATTTTTTTTTAAATTGTTCTTGTTAAAAAAAATATAAAGACATGGAATGAAATGCTATCAATTTCATATTTTTCCTTTGGGCTTTCTGAGCTGTCTTTTCTTCCATTTTACATTGCGTCTGCCTACTGAGAGGCGTCTTGACAGTAAACATGATTTTGTATGTGTATGTGTGTGTGTGTGTGAAGAAGACACAGTTGCTGAAAATGCACTTGCCTATTTCATGCTGTGTGTTAAATAAGCATTGCTGTGCATTCTGTCTTATGTGTACATTTGTGCTTTGGCTGTGTTGTGTTTTTGTTATGTGAAATCCGAGTATGGTATGCAATTCTTGCATACAAGATGAGAACACGGTATGCTCTGTGTTGTTGAATGTGGGCAGATAATATGTGCAGTTAAGGGGGAAAAAAAGAAAAAGAAAAAGCAATGATTTTATCTGTTAACAATTGAAGCCAGATATGCCTATGACCCTTTTTCATGATCCCAATCTACTCCTGATCAAACATGTGATCTTTTTATGTTGCAAAATAGCTCTGTTTTTCATGACTCTGATCAACGAGAATTATCTGCTCTTGGCAAAACGAGAGACTGTAGTGTTAAAAAACAACTGACTGAGAGAACAGGACTATGAAACGAACCAGAGTGAATCGTAAACAGATGAGGATATTTCTTAGCAACGACCTCCTAGAATCATTCGTTAAAACTTTTTGCTCTGGTGCTGAGGTCTGGGATGAGTTGAGGTCAGCCATGTACTTTGAGTTGGTCTCCCAGGTGAGATTTCCTACCATCCTTTTCAATATTCTGGCATATTTGTTTGGATAGGCAAGTATGAAGAAAAGGCATTTTATTTCTAAAAGTAGTTTCATGATATACTTATCAGTCTAAATGCAAGCATACCTCCCGCACCCCCTCCCTTCCCTGCAGTATGGAAAAGGGAAGAAAACTGAATTGTTTTAGGCAGAGTGAGTTGATTAAGTGTTGGCCAGGAAGACTTCTCATGTATTCCTGTAGGTTAAGTGGAGTGAACACCCTGCTCTCCATTTCAATTTTTTTTTTTTTTTTTTTTTTTTTTTTTTTGGGGGGGGGGGGGAGAGGAGATTCTTGATGTAATCGTGTTCATAAGGTGGAGATAAGGCCTTTGATTGGACAGGTTAAGTATATCATAAACTACTTTTAGTTGTAAAATTCCGATAATTGCCTTTGTCACATAAGTAATTTCAACATTTCTGAATTCATCATGAGCTCAAGTTTGCGGCTGTTCAGTCTTCATGTTCAGCAATACTGTTTCCACTTGCAAATAAATGAACACTCATTAAATAACAGCAATATTCACTCGAAATCCATGGTCATTTCCTGTAGAAATGTTGCTGTATCATCACTGGTTCCAATGATGCAGTCCACTAAATTGTATGATGAGTACACAATTATGCTTCTAATTTGAAGTACATCAATGTGCTACACGTACATGTGTTTACTAAATGATAAGGGTATTCTACGATGGTGCGTTTCCTGTAGCCTAAGGTAAACATGCATCGGCATATTTCCCCCCGATTTATATGGATTAATTTCAGACTTGCTACCTTTGTAATTGGATGACATCTTCATGCAAAGGAAGCATGGAAAGCCTTATCCATATTTATCTTTCAGCCAAATTTGGTTACACTAACACTTCTAATTCATGACAGCAGATGTTCAAGTCCACCATTAACCAACCAGACCTGTTCACCCTAAATCTGCTTTTGGTGTACTTTTCAAGGAAAATGAGCGCATTTTCTACAAAAAGTGTGTACAACATTCTACATTTCTGTGAAAGCAGGAGGGAGAAGGGAGGGTCCTTCATTATGTTCTCACCTGCCATCACATTGCAGACGCTTCTTGCCAATAACAACCAGCTGATTTTTTTTTTTTTTTTTTAATTTGAACATTTTTTTTTTTTTTTTTCCATTTTCTACAATACATACACAAGTCACAATCAAGCACACATCAACAAGAAGATATGCTGACGAGAGAGCAGAGGCAACATAATATAGGTTATAAGAATATTTAGCAAATATAAAACTACATCAGAACCACCTGATTGTATTCTGATTACAATAAAACAAGTTTTGATACAAATTGCTGTCTCCCCCCCCCCCCCCCCCCCCCCCCCCCCAAAGTTAAATTACCGCTCAAGAATTTTGTCTCTTGAATTTCTTTTTGACCCATTTCTGTTCAATTTGTCTTCTTCATTGTTTTTTCATCTAACAAGTACAAAATATAGCAAAATCATATGGCAGAGTTCCTACAGAATCCCAAGAACAAAATTCAGGGAGTTTTCAAGGAGCGTTTATTTCATTTCAAGGCAAGAGGTGGCACGAAAATTAAACCATTGTTCTTTAAAAACTTAATTTTTGTCTACTGCGTATGTTAAATAAAAAAAAAAAAAAAAAAAAAAAGGAAAAACATATTTAGGCGATTTCAAAGCTCTTGTGTGATTTGGGGACCACAAATGGGGGCAAAATGATGAAAGATTAAAAAAAAAAAGGTTCATGACAAGAACTGTATTTGTATCATATCAGTCATGTTAGGCCCTTGAAACATGACTTTCCTTGTTTTGCTGAGCAATAGTAATGCAATTACAAAAGGATTTCAATATACCGTTTTACTGAGCCAAAGTAATGCAGTTACAAAAGGATTGTTTTATATATCTAAACTGCTTTTTTTTTCAATAATTTTTTTCCATATGGTGGCCATCAGGCTTTGCATTTCATTGGCTTCGATTTTTTCCAATAGAAATAGCAAATGATACATGCTCTTTTGACATAAATAAAATATAATTGCATACAGAAATCATTTCTGATCAAATGAAAACAAAATTACCAAGCTAGCTAGTCAGGATCCAGAGATATTGTACTCCTAGCACACTCCTGTTGAAAAAAGTGATTTTGAAAAAATGGTGTTTGAAAATAAAGAAGTTAAGCAAATTTCACACACACACACACACACCTCCTACAAATAGAGTCATTTTTTACTAAGGAAAATGTGAAAATAGACAAAATGAACATCACAGATGGTTTCAACAGACTTTCTTGAGCAAAAAAAACTAAAAACTCGATTTCTGAAAGAAAATTGTCAAATTTTCGTGCCACCTCTCTGTACTACTTACGTAAAAATTGGAAAAAAAAAAAAAAAAAAAATTTTTAAACAAAATTTTTTACAAACATTGTCGCGATCCTTGATTGTGGTCAGCAATATACCCAGGGAGATAACTTGTAACTTCATCAATTTTGATGAAGTTACAAGTTATCTCCCTTGGTAAAATCGCCGACGATCCAGGATCGCGGCAATGTAAAAATTTCTTTTAAAAAAGTTTTTCATTAACCTGAACGCAGAAAAATAAACTGCCATTTCTTTTTGCCACATTATAGATTTTTGGGGCCAATGGCTTGATTTTCAAAGTTTTTCAAGGAGGTCTGGTCAACAGAACCACACTATTGATTTTCAAAGGTTTTCAAGGTCTTGAAATTCCCTGTCAGAATTCAAGGAGTTTCAAGGCGAGTACGAACTCTGTATGGGTAAACAGGTCTGCATGAACGCAAACAAGTGCATATACAAAAAAGCCCACCTGCGAGTACACAGACACAGAAAACTGGAAAAGGTGATTACATATACCATAGTTTCACAAATTTAAAAAACAGGGAATATTAAATTTGCAAAGACTTATTTCTTCTTAACCTACGATTGTATATTTCATGTCCCATTCTGCACAGTATCATAATCATTACAGTGAAACAATGCAATAGATATCTTACCTGATGTAGATGCAGTTAAAGTGGTGCCATCTTCTGCACGCTCTTGATTCTCAGCCTGAAAATGATAAAACCTGGTTATACATGTTACTGCCTTTAACTGACTACCAGGAATGAAACAGAAGTGAATTGGGGCAAATGCATCTTCTTCAAATGTCACAAATGATGAACGTAAAAAAAAAAAAAAAAAAAAAACGCAAAGAACATACTCTCCATTTCGCAGCCAGCATGAGATTTCCCATGCTGGTATATGGAGTCCCCCCTGCCCCTTCCCTTAAAAAAAAAAAAAAATTATGCCTGTATTGTTTGTAACATCCAAATCCCTCCCCCCTCTCACCCCAACATTTTGTTGAAAATTCCCGTTTTTTCCTTTTACTGTGTATGAAATAAGCATTACTTTGCACTTTGTTTTGTGTGTTACTTTGTATCAGGCTTGCTTTCAGGGATGCTGCAGTCTGTTTTCAGTTTTCACACAAACATGTCTGCAGGAACACAGTGTGACTATAAATACCATAAAAGACTGTAAAATGTTACAACTCTTAACTAGTCACTGTATACAAGGAAGGAAGGATGACAGTTTATACCCAATAATTTCTCCTTGAAGCTGGATCAGTATATCATGAGATTTGTTACTTGTATTACATTTAAGCAGTGGCGAGTAGCCTGAAACAAGGGAGGCTTTCTGACAAGAAACTATATAAACTCCAAAACCACAGAAATGTTGGAGATCTATCAGTTTACCATGCCACTGGTGCGATTGCTGTTGTTATGGTCCAGGCTGTCTCGAGAATCTCCGTTGCTCTCGCTGCTGATGCCACTATCTGTGGCCACCACCATCAGTTCCATGTCCAGACTGCGGGCCACAGCCAGCCTGTGGTGCTGCCCGTTGTCGTTCCCTTTGTCATGAAGACTGGATGTCCCCTTCTGTTTGGACTGCTCTTTAGAACTGCTCTCTTGTTGCTGCTGTAATGCAGGAATGTGGTCAGAGCTGCTTCGAGTTCTGCTGCTGTTCACATTGGCAGGGTTGGCAGCTGACACTGGTGAGTGCTCATGCTGGTTCCTCAGCAATGTATCCCAACCCTCAGGCTGCTTTGTTGAAGGGCTGGATTCTAACTCCATGGATTCTTCATCAGTAGCAGTATCCAAGTCTGACACATGATTTGCTTTTTTTTTCCTGTCGGTGAGCAAGGGTGGAATGGTGTCGCCTTCGTCGCCTCGTGGCCAACCATGGGCATTTCTTCCTCATACTAGCTTTCTTGCTAGCATGGGTCGATGAATGCTTAGAGTCACTGCTGCCTTTGGAAGTTTTCCCTGAGTGAATGGGAGTGGATCCTTTGCTTGTGGAGCTTGGGCACATGCAGTTTGCTGGAGTTGCAACAGATTCTACATGTTTCCTCATGAGACTGGAACTGTCTCCAGATGATTTATGGCTGCTTATTTTCGCATTGCATTCTTCAGCAATTTTCACTTTCACTTTGATGTACAGATACTTCAGTGACAGTTAATTGTCCTTTATCACCACATTCCTGATCCTTGCCTGAGAGAGGTTTCTCCATTTCTACCGTCTTCTCTGCAATCTGTGGAGAAAGGGTGCGGTCAGCATCCAAACCACGAACACGACGGCTATAGCGGCATCCCTCTGGGACTGTTAAATGATTCGGCGGTGATGATGAGTATTTTTTGGAGCTTCAAGAACAGAACCTGTGGTTGGAAGTTTTCCAGCAGGGCGGGTATGGTAAAATGCAGGAACAGTCTGAGAGGAGTCCACACCTAACAGACAGAGGGAAAAAAACTCACCATGATAAACTCAAACCATGGCTAGCATGGAAAGTGCCTCCTGGCTTTGATGTTCAGATCAACCAACCAAACATGTTAACAACAATAAACACAAGCATTTTCATCACATGACATATCCAGCAATATATTCAGCAGATAAATAACAGAAAGAATGTCAGACCATTCGGGATGTACTACAACTAATTATGAACATGTAGTAGAAAAAGGACAATTTCATGCACGTTAGTGAATGACTCAACCTTCTCTACCAACTAAATATGCCATCACCTGCTATCCAAAATTCTTAACCAATGTCATATGCATAAGCTTCTGTGTGCTGAAATATGTTGTGTACATAACTAACATTGAACATACCCAACGATGGTTCCACAGCACAGCTGAAAATCTATCACTAACTCAAAAAAACATTGAAACAAATATGTTACTTGATTTGCCATGAATTTAGGGTAATCTTATTCAGGCAATTTATTTTCATGAATACACCATTACGATTACATTCATCTGGGGGACCATTCAGCTGAAAATCTAAGATTACATTCATCCTGGTGGACCATTCAGCTGAAAATCTATCACTAACTTGAAAACATTCAAACAAATATGGGGAGTTTGTATTATACTTCTCGTTTGGCTAGTATACTTACCATGTCAGACCATAGCATTCAACGGCAGTTAGTTAGCTCTGCCAGGCCTAATTTTTTGTGGCTAATGCAGTTATAAGACCATCACGTGACGCCCACCTACTACGCCAGGGAAGAAGCCAGTGTAAACTTCCTGTTCCTCATTCAACCAGGCTTATGCGCAAGGTAACCCCGAGAACCCATAGCGCTAGCAGGGAAGGCAGGGTGGGCATAGAGTCTGACATGGTACGTATACTAGCTAAACAGGGAGTATAATACAAACTCCCCATTTTGGCGTCATATACTTTACCATGTCAGACCATAGCAGAATTTAAAGGAACTGGAGGAGGACTTAGTGCCCTAATGGTTCCTGGGGTTAGCAGAGGAATAGATATGGCTGGGTTAGCCGCAAAAGAAGTCCCTAGAACCATCAGCCCTGGTCATGCGGACATCCCTTAAATAAAAGTTTATGAAGGGATATTCGCACGCCAGTAGGCTGCCTCCAAGACGTGGCGCAAGAGGACAGAGTGCTAGATCGCTGAGGAAGTGGCCAGCGCCCTGAACTCATGGCCCTGAGGAGATAAAACAGGGAGATCCTTATACGCCTGGGCGTAAGATGATCTGTCATGGAAAGCCATCAAGAGATAGGACTGGGAGGAGCGCCTGGGGTGCGAGTGTTTCCCAGTAGCCCCGAGTGGAGCCAGCTGAGAGCCCGAATGAAAAATAGGCGAGATAGGAAGGTGCCTATCTGGATATTGGAAGGGCCAGATGGGAGAACAGAGTTGTATGAGCACCAGGAGGCCATATCTCCCATTGCAAAAGGCTCAGTGCTGGCTCTGTGCCAAGTCACTAATCCGTAGATCTTGTGAGGCCCCAGCCCCAGCGGATATGTCTAGGACGGACTGGAATTTATCTGTCTGTGACAGAGGGACAGATGCTCGCAATAGGGGTGGCATAGCTGCCATGAGAGCCGGCGGGGCATCTGAGCATGTCCCCACGGTGCCCACCGGAGGGGGGAACATGGAGGAGGGACTAGAGGTCCGGAACCAGGACTGGTTTGGCCACCACAGGGTGATGAAGCTGAGCCTGGGTCTTCCCAGTCTTGCCTTCCTGATCACCCTGTGGAGGATTGGGGAATGAAGGGAAGGCGTATGTCATGAGGCTAGACCAGGGAAGAGAGAGCGCCCCTGGGCCTGAACACTGTTCCCCACCGAGCCGAGGTTAGCCTGCCGAGGGTCCCTTCCGTGTGGAGGAGGGTCCCCGCTATGTGTCTTGCACAGAGGGTGATTCCCTGCACGTGGACCAGTGGAGGAGGCCTCATTACGGAGAGATAAGCTGAGGGAGCGAGTCCCCTTTTGCCCCCTCTCCCCCTCCTTGTTGAATAACAAGGCACCAAAGTGTTGTCCGTGAGTGGGAGAACAGTCGGTGCGAGACCTGGGGTTGGAAACGGGTGGGGGCAAGCCTGACCGCTTCAAATTCCAGGACGTTGATCTGGAGATGGGCAGACTGAGCGTCCCACACTGTGTGTCCCACACTCCTGAGGTATGAGGATTCTCCAAGTGGGCAACCAGTCCAAGTTGGAAGGGTCTGTGTAGAGGTCCAGGGGTTGGGTGGGGGGGAATGGGACCCTGGGGAACAAGGTGGCGGGGTCGAGTAACTCTTCCGTAGCCCATAAGAACCAGGGGGGTGGACTGAAGCCAGTGGTCGGAGGTCTGAGACCATTGACGACGGAACTCCCTTGGAGTTGGTGCTGGGGACCCGGCCTAGGGGATGAGGGACGAGAGGAACTCATCAACCTCCTGGAGGGAGGTAAGGGTTCTGGCCAGGGTGTGGGTGGATAGGTGGAGGCGGGAGGAAGGTGATGAGGTCCCCAATGCGGCGGGTGGACCTCTCTAGGGTCGGGAAGACCATATGGGTAGTGTGTCGAAACTTATGCCCAGAAAGGAGGACCACTGACTGCGGGTGAGTTCACACGTGGGTGGGGTTGGTGACAATCCTAGTTTGGAACAGGGGCATAGGGGATGGTTGGTGTGGGACTGACACCAGGCCCGGGAGAGACCCAGGATGAGCAGTCGTCCAGGTACACCAGAGGGCAAAAGCCCTCCTGTCCAGTCAAGGAGGCCATCTCCTTGACCACCTTCCTAAATGGGGAGGGTGTCGGGGAGAGGCTGAAGGGCTGAAGGGGAGCGGCCTGAACTGGAACCCCTGATCTTGCCAGAGGAACCGTAGGTATCGTCTGTGAGATGGGTGTATAATGTTAGAGTAGAACCCTGGTTCGGATGGGGGTCCTTGTGCCAGCCCTCTTTTGAAGTTAACAGACTTTCTGAGACTTCCCAGCAAGGCCGGGGGGGGGGGGTGTTTTCTTTTTTTTTTTTTATACTGGGAGAGGGAGGGGGAGAACTATCAGAGGAGGGCGTACGTGGGCCCCTCCTGTAGGACCGCTACTATGCATGGGCTGAGGCCCACATGTCTCACTGGTGGGTATGATGGGATAAGCTGCCCGCCAGAGGGGCCTGCGAGGAGAGTGGGAGGAGAGGGGTAGCGGTCTGAGTTCTCCCTACTCCAGCTCCCCCCGTAGGTGAGTCCTCCAGTCCTCCAGGTCACCTCCAGGGCCCTCCCTGCTGGCCGACATGAAAATTCTGCTGGGGAAGTTTCGTCTTTGGTCGCAAAGGGGTTTTAGGGCGCTTGGCGGGTTGGGGTCCGGAAGGCACCGCAAGACCACCTTAAGTGCCGAGGCAAGATAGCCTGTGATAGTATGGCCTAAAGCCACTGTACTGGCTCCTGGCTGCGCTGTCCGCCGCAGCCGAAAGGTAGTGCGAGATCCTGTTGACTAGGAGTTGCATCCAGGGGTCACTGAACAAGCGAGATATGGTCCCAGGGTGTGTCTCAGAATACTGAGCGTCTGAGGACACAGACCGAGTCGTCCCTTCTCCGGCCTGATCTCCTCCATGCGCTGTAGAGCATGCCGAAGGACATGTCCAGCAGTGTATGGTTGATCCCCGAACTGGGGCTGCGGTCCCACTCCGCCAGGTTATTGGTAAAGTGGCGGAAGTGGGAGGCCTGATGGGGAAGAACCGGCAGCCCGGCCGGGGAAATGGAAATGTCCTTGGTCACTGGAGTGTTCTAGGAGAACACGGAGGAGATGTGGGAAATGGGCCTTCCGGGGGACCCTGATGAACGTGCCTATCGGGCCGCATCCAGGGCTGAGAGGGATTATTCCCTGAAGAAGGGACGACTTGCGCACCCCTGGCTAGGGTTGCTGGACATTCCCAATGGAAGTAAGCGTCTGAGAGATGACAAGTCTGGGTAAGCCTGCTTGGAAGGAGAACCAAGGCAAGTTTGGGCACCGAAGGAACTTTTCTGGGGGTGGGGGCTCCCATCCTACAAGGTCCGGGCACCAGCGCTCAATAGTGGAGAAGTCGTGTGATGAGGAGAAGGAGTCCTCTACCTCATCCTCAGAGTCGGGAGCGTTGGGTTCCTGAGGAGGTTGCGACGAACCTTCTCGAAGGCAAAGGCAGGGGTGCGTGAGGGTCCTGCCCTAGCTTGGTAGTGGGAGGATGCAACGGCGGGTCCCTCGTGGCTCCATGATCAGTGGCCGGACTATGGGAAGGAGTCCCGTCCCGCCGATCAGACAGCACCTGAGAGGGAGGGAGACTGAGGTCGAACCAGCGCAGGCTGGGTGCCACATGCGACCAAGGAGCTGGTATTGTTGGTCTGCTGTAAGCCACTGGTCCCTCTGAGGGGCATAGAACCACAGGTCCCCATGGAGAAAAATGGGCTGTGGTGGCCCTGGGGCAGAATTTCCATGGGAGCCAGGGTAACCTAAAGCACCATGTGTGTGTGTGAGCGTGGGCTGTCATACCCCCCCCCCCCCCCCCCCCCCCCAGTGGAGGACACGGCAACTGAGCCCCCTACCCGCCTGTGTTGCCATGGTCACCCCCTGGGTGGGATCGTGTAGGTTACCTGTGGTCCCCCCCGTAGGCCCCCCCCCCCCCCCCCCCCCCCCCCCCCCCCCCCCCCCCGAGAACAGGACTGTGGACATTGCCCAAGTGGGCGGGCGCGGAATAAGACTGCTCCCCAACGTCCTGTACCCCTAGGGGAAAGTACGACAGTCGATTGGGGTTGGTTGACCACACGGGTCTGAGTTATGGACAGTTCAGTGGCTTTCCAAAGACTGACCCAAAGACCCGGACTTATGGACTGTTCAGTGGCATTCCATAACCATCTGCCACCGCAGTATGGACGCTCCTCGTGCACCAGTGGTGACTGCACTCGTGCACGGTGGGGGAGAGCATCATAAGCCTGCGTGCTATTAGTGGGGGGAAGACTAGTGGCATGAGGCTCATATAGGCGAGTGACGGGCAGTGATTCCGAATGCATCCTGTCATCCGTGCTGGTCCGTGCCTCGGCAAAATTCCCCAGGGACCGAAGGTTGCACGACACAGCATGATAGAGAGTTGTGCGTCTCCCTGTGCGTTGGAAGGGAGAAGGCAAGCCAGCAGGTAAGGAGGGAAATCCTGCTCTCCCCGGTGGACAAGGTGGGAAATCCTGCTCTCGCTGACGTGGAAATGAACCTTGGGCTCCCGCGGGATATGTAGGAATCTACCCACCATACCACCGAGGACCTTGGGGAAGAAGGTGAATTCTAAGACTGAGGGGATGTAGCAATTTAGAACTGTTGGCAGCTTGCCTTGGAGCTTAATCTAGGATTTTTTTTTAAAAAGGGAGGCAGTCCCCCCCCCCCCCCCCCCCCCCTCATATCTAAAAAAGGGGGTACAGCCCATGCAATATCAAGAAAATCATTCGCTCCTGCTCAGTCCTAGTTTCAGTTTTTCAAGCAGACGACAAACGAGCGCCCACAACGATCAGTGAACAAGGCGGGCAGTCCTGCAACTGTTCAGGAGTCTGCCCGCGTTAAGACTCCATAATTGCAGGAAGGAACAGATTTTCAGGGGATTGTACCAATCCCACGCTCCAGATTAAGCTCTGTTGCCTTTCGCCCTTCAGACGCAGTGATCCTTGTGTCCGCCAGTTGGGTAGGGGAGGTATCAAAATGATGGTCGCACGTCCCCTGCTGCGCAGAACCCCCCCCCCCCCCATACACCGGCCATATGTTCTATCGTAGAAAGAACGGTTTGCTCTGTGGAATCGGCATGCAGGTCCTCTGGGACAAAGAGCGACTTCTGGAAAGCGATGTGGCTCAACCCGTCGGATTGGAATGGCTGCAGTGCCATGGCCACCCCCTGGGTGGGATCGTGTAGGTTACCTGTGGTAAACTGCCAACAGTTCTAAATTGCTACATCCCCTCAGCCTTAGAATTCATACCCGAATTCACCTTCTTCCCCGAAGTCCTCGGTGGTATGGTGGGTAGTTTCCTCCATATCCCGCGGGAGCCCAAGGTTCATTTCCCCGTCAGCGAGAGCAGGATTTCCCACCTTGTCCATCGGGGACACATCTTAGGCTATGGTGGAGAGCAAACACACAGCACACGACCACAAAGTGGAGACAGTTGGTAGATCAAGAGATCGTAAAGACACTCGATCTACCTTGTAATAATGATAAATGGGGTACTAATAAATATGCACAGGTTGGTAGATCAAGAGATTGTAAAGACACTCAATCTACCAGTAATAATAAGAAATAAGGTAAAGATAAATGTGCCCGGGTAAGCCCCCGTACCGCCAAACCAGGTGAGGCAATATGGCGGAAATGCCGACCGGCGTGGAACAATCAAAGATGGCTGATTGATTGACCGGCAAGGGTTTGATCACCGAAAGTGACAGGCAATAGAGCGCGAGAGTAGTAAAAATACACCTGATCTACCTTGTAATAATGATAAATAAGGTAGTAATAAATGTGCACCAGGTGGCATATCAAGAGATCGTAAAGACACTCGATCTACCTGAGATAAATTAGGTACTAATAAATGTGCAGAAGTAGGTAGATCAAGAGATAGTGCAGACACTCGATCTATCTGTAATAACGATACACAGGGTAGCACATAGGGTACAAACAAATGCGGCTGGGGAAACCTCCGTACCAGCGAATGATGTGCAACAGAAGGTGGACACCATGCGGTGAGGCAATGTGGCGGAACGCCGACTGGGCGTGGAACATCAACAATGGCGGATCGATTGACCGGTGAGGGTTCGACTGCCGAAAGTGACAAGCAATGGCGCGAGAGTAAAATAAACTAATGCGCTGTAGATATACAAGAGGCGAGGCCAAAAGGTGCCAGGGTAGTGGAGAATTTAGGATAAGAAATGCTTGTTTCCTCCTTTTAATAGAGGGTCAAGAGATCGTAGGGCGAACTCGATCGACCTGTACTACACTAATGATAATAGGGTAGTAAAAGATCAAGAGATCGTAAAGAACTCGATCCACCTGTACTAGTACAACTGAAAATAAGGTGCTTATAAAAGTGGAGGAGAACTTCCGTAGCACTGAACAGGTACAACGAGGAGGGAGGACAACCAAGCAGAGGTCGGCCGGTGTGGCGTGAATAAAGCTGGCGGCTCAAACGACCAGCAAGTTCGATCGTCAAAGTGAATTTACAGGGAAGGAGCGCGAGAATAAAACAAAGCACCGAGACAGATGAATCACTGGCTGGGGAAGAGAATTAAAGGAGAGAGGGGACATATTACACAAAGAGGACGCATTTCCTACACCAGCGAGTATGGGCCGAATGGAGAACAAACGGCACTGAAAAGGGAGTTGCGAGCCGTCACGCTGTACAGCGTGAATAAAAATTAATAAAACATCAACCATAAACCTCAAGCGGCAATAGTGCCCATGGTTTAGCGTAAGCCACAATAGAACAAGCAAAGAAGGCAAGCACACAAGCAATCTCTACAGAAACAGAAGTATAGGCGAGACAGAGTAATAAAACCTTTCCTTGTTAGGCAAGAGGCCAAAGTTGAATGAGGAACAGGAAGTTGATACCGGGCTTCTTCCCTGGCGGAAGTAGGGTGGGCGTCATGTGTTATTACTGCATTAGCCACAAAAAATTCGGCCTGGCAGAGCTAACTAACTACCGTTGAATGCTATGGTCTAACATGGTAAAGTATATGACCCCAAAATGTTACTTGATCTGCCATGAATTTAGGGTAATCTTATTCCGGCAATTTATTTTCATGAATACACCATTAAGATTACATTCATCCTGGGGGACCATTCAGCTAACTCCCTTGGAAGAGGGAACTTTCGCCTAAAAAGCTGTTCAAGAACAATTCTAATGTTTTATCGAAGTGCTGAGAGGGCCTCCACCCATCACCCAGTTTTAAGTGCACTGAACTAATATCAAACACCCAACTTCATAAATCCTGCTACCTACCCCTGGTTTTTCTGGACGCAAATCTCCTGACAGAGCCTCTCAAACTCAGGGTCCAACTCTGCTTTCAGCAGGGCTTGAGCCATGTCTCGCAAAGCACAGGCACGGTGGCGTATTCCACGATCTGTAGATTACAATTATGAAATACTGTGAAATGTTAGGCAATAAAGCTAATAAAATCAATCCTCCTTTCAATTAGTTGCAAACAAAATCAGACACACATGTACTCAAATGATGTTCTAATTAAAAAAAATTACTTATATCACAAAGTGGCTGCAGTTGCGAATAATATTTACAGGAAAACAAGACTCAAGCCACGTAAGACTTTGTGCTGATCCTATGAAGATAAAACTCCAACTTTTGGTCTTATAAAGATGAAACCCTATGATACTTTTGGTCTTATAAAGCTGAAACCCCATGATACTTTTGGTCTAATAAAGATGAAATCCCATGATACTTTTGGTCTTATAAGAGATGAAACGCCATGATACTTTTGGTCTTATAAAGATGAAACCCCATGATACTTTGCCCAAAATCTTCATTTCTCAAATCATTTACACAAAACGTATTACTTAACAATGTTGCACCAAGCTAACATTTACACTAGGTCCATCAGCCTAAAATCAGTGTTGCCCTACCAGTTGGCCCTCGATCTGGGTTGTATTCGAGAGCATTGCTGCAGATGAGGAAGATGTCATCAAGGAAGGCACTTGCAGTGTTGTACTCATGCAGGTCAATTTTGGACATCATGGTGGACAAGTCCATGGGATTCTTGATGATATCATAGTAATCTGGAACCTAAAACACAAATAGCCCACTCTATCACACCAAAGTTGAAACACTTTGAAAAGAAAAATTACAAATACAATTTCACAAGCGGACAGTGGCTATCAAGCTGTTTTGTTTTTTTTTTTTACCTTCTTCCAAAACCACACTTACACTCACCACTTGAACTAAAGGGAAAATTAAAAAAATCTCCCTTCAACTAATGAGTTACGTTCAAAATTTGTCTGAGAGTTTAGAAGGCTTTACATATTTAAAACCTGTCCTTCACAAACCTCAAATACCCTAAGATACGAGTTCTCCACTTAAAGACCGAAAAACAAATAACAGGGAATTCAAAGACTTACCAAGGCCCCTGAAAACATGAAAAGAAATCAAAAGAAATGTTGAATGTCTGCCAGCCCAACCCTCTGCCCACAATGAACTTGCACAGCATGGGTGAAGGTTAAGGCTAGTGGTTCATCATGCATGGCTTAATGGAAAGTGAAACCCAATACTCTCCTGCCTAGTCTGATTCAAGTACTCATCTATTACTGAATGGAAAAAGTTTTCAACCACAAATATCTGAACCCACAAAAGGTTCAAATCAAGATCTCCAGCTCCATAGCCAGCCACTAATCACATAATCCCAGGCCAATTTTCTTGAGAGAACAGAACCACTTGCCTGCCTGATGAAGGTCTCAAGACAAGACCAAACATAAGAAGTGAAATATTAAAGTCAACAAACTGCACAGGAGCAAGTTCACTTGGTATCCCAGCTCTTTACCTCTTCCACATCCACAGGCTGGGTGAAGATGATAAATTTCTTCTCTCTGCCCATTTTTACCCAGGATGTCACGCAAGAAGATGCGCAGCTCTCTCTCAGTGTGTCCTCTTCATGGTCATACAGTTTCCTCTGTTCTTTCTCAGTCAGCTTTCTGGGCTCTGGAGGTGGAGCCTTTGCTAAGGGTTCCAATACTCGGCGTGCTGCAAAAACAACAAACGTGTATGAATTATTTTTTGATATTTTAAATCAGTAACATCTAGGAAAATACAAGCTAAAAAAAAAAAAAACAAACAAAACAAAATATCAAATTAAATTACATTTCCAGTGTAACGAGTTGTCTTAAAATAAAGACACAGTAATAATTCTTCATTTAGCTTCCTATTGATAATGATATGTGAACTTAAAAAAAAAAATAAATAAAAAAAATAAAAAAATACTTAAATCCTACCTTCTACTATCACAATTTTTAATATTAAATACCATATTTTCAAAACTAAAATTAATCATCAAAGTCAGCCAGATAAATTTCCTAAAGACTAACCAGTTTGTCGAGTGGTAGAGTTTCATAGCACTCTAGAGGCAAGCAAGATGAAAGATCGCCAGTGTATCTTGGGGCTCTCTTGCATGCATAGGAAAATGGAGGATAGTTGTAATATTTCTGATGGGCATACAAAAAGTAGTGACATCTTTTAATTTATGCACGAAATGTCCCTCCAAAATAAGAACTTGAAGAAGTGACCATACTGTTAAATTAAATTTGTCTAGTGACCGTTTTTTTTTTTTTCGCTCCATCATCTCTTCCTTTCCTTGCTGCAAGCATGGGCTAGCAACTTGCAATTTCTCGCAGCTATGAAACTTACCTCTGGTTATCTCCTTTTGAAAGAAAACTTCTCTTTTAATTCATTACTCATGTAACAGTTTCATTTCTTGGATCAGACAATTTTGAAGGTCTGGTGTCATCAATTCACACAATTCTGGAAACAGATCCAAGTTTCTTACTGCTAATTTTGCAAAATGTAAATGTTCATCTAAATCACAAGGCAAAATCATCTGAACATGCAATATCAAAATATCAATAAATTAAGTAACATCCAAACAAACCCAACAGATATAACTACAGACTGGTGAGCAGCCAATCTTTTTCCATATCATTCCACAACATCTGGCAAAACGCACAGTACATTCACAAACACACCATGTCCAAAATAATAAAAGGGGTGCAAAAAATATAGTAAGGGCAAGCAAGCTTGTGGCACAGAAGACAAGATGCTCCCTTGCCAAACACATTAGTCTTCATTACCAAGAACCATGGCAACAGATCTGATGAAGTCCATGCTTCAAACAAGAGACTCTAAAGATACATGATCATGCACAAACACTACCTCTGGGCTGCCTCCTTGTCTGTGGCAAAGCATTAAACTGCTGCCAAGTTTGAAAAATATCCACACCCTCAAAGGACTCCAACTTTTGTTGTTGTATGGAGATCGCCGAGAAGGATAACGCTTCACAGGATGACTGAGTGGTAGAGGATACACCGCCGTATGTGGCAAAAGGAAACTGGATGCAGAATAGTTACTGTTCAAACAGTCTCTGCGTCTTCGTTTAAGTACATTATAATGGCATTTTCTTCGTCGTGATTTCTTACGAATGGTCACATTACCTGCAGGTGAATTACCAGAGATTGTCTTTTTGCGTAAACTGTATGCACATGTTTTGGTCTGATGAGGCTGTTCAGTTTCATTTGAGATGTACCCGCGACTCTATCTGTGGCATCAGATTTAGTAACCTGGAGTTGGCCTTTAGACAAACGTCTTCCAGTATGAATAGAATCAGTTTCCTGAGTCACCTCAACTTTGCACTGCAGCTCTTCATCCCAACCAGAGGAAGCACTATGTAGTTTTCGTCTTGATTTGGGACCTTCCCCTCCTGACCCTTGGCCGACGTCAAACTGGGTGTTCTCAAAATAACAGACATCAGCAGTCTTTGTATGCTTACTTCTAGGGTTTGGAGCGTGGAGTTTTCCACTGTTTGACACTTGGCACACTTCTGTGATAGTGGTAAGTTTAGAATTCAGAGTATACTCTTCATACTCATAACACTTCTTCTTTTTTTTACCTCCTCTTGGGAAGAAATGATAAGTACCATCCATGGCAAGGGATCTCTCTGAAAAATCAATGTTGTTTTTCAATACAGCCCAGATGATTTAAAACAAATGGAAATTAATATATCACATGTAAATGAAAATAAGGTGTTTGAATTCATTACTTGTGTCATGCAATGAACAAAGGAAAGATCTGCCAAACCCTATTTTCTGTTACACACATACTTTTTATGACATGAGAACAGCTAGAACACTCACTGCTGCCCAAAAAACATTTGCTTCACACTATCAGTAACCATGTCTGGGGAAGAAGTATCTTTGTTACATCACTACCTGACCAAAATACAAGTCTAACAGACGGTTGAGATTACCAAAATCTTGAGCAGAGAATACTTCTGGTGCATCATGTGTATTGAAGAAAAATCAAATCTGGTGAAGTTCATTTGTCAAGGATTATTTTATCCTACACAGCTATGTGAGATTTCTGAAGTCCAGTCTACTTCAAGTACCAGAAATGTGGCTTCAGGCCACATTAGACTGATCAAAATATGTGTTCTTTGCTTTTAAGGAACATTATGTTGCCCATTGTTTTTGGTGCCATCACTGCTGCATTATTGGTTATCTTTTTGGCTGACATAGTTGCAGCAGGGTAAAATGAATACTGTTAGCAATAGGCTTTGCCAAACAATGGAAGTACATATCATTGAGCATAAAAAAAAACTGTTGTTATGCCTGAAATGTCACATATATCAAACCCTTTTTTTTCATTTTTGCCAAAATCAATTCTATTGTTAGCTTTGTTCTACAGTCAACTAACAAAGAAATCATTGCCAGATTTTTGCTCCTTCAGCTTAGGAACGTTAATTAGCATTTCATACTCAGCAGAGAACACTGCAACATTATCAATAGAAAATTATCTAAGCAAAATCTCATTGTAACTGAAAATGAGTCAAGAAGTTGAAACAAAATAACTGCAATGTTATCAATACAAAATCATCTAAGCAAAATCTCGCAGTAACTAAAAATAAGTCAACAAGTTGAAACAAATTTCTTTTTGGCAAATCCCAAATATCCTTTCGAAATTGAAAGATAGCTGACAACATCCAAACGACACCAAGAAAAGGAGGGAACTAATTTTATGTTTACTTTTGGGCATTGCATCCATGGTCAAGGGCCAACACTATTGTCATCAGTAGGCCTGGAGACTTGGTTAGCTCCAATACTGTAAATTTTCATAATAGGAAATCCTGGTTTAAAGCGTCTGAACACATGGAGTAGGGTTAAGGCCTCTTTTTTTTTTTTTTTTTTTTTTTTGACAGGTAGATATGAAGAAAGTGCACAATGTAATGATGACACATGCCACACCAGTGAATTCAAGATTTTCTCACGATTCACATCAGTTTCCCTCATTCTTGACTTACCCGCTTGCTTGTGGGTGGGTGGACCCTGAACAGTCTGCTGCATAATGAGATCATGGAAGAATGTGCGTCGCTCTTCCTTCGTAGGACTGCCCACCTCTACCACCTCTCCACACATACACTGAACAATGCCTTCAACTGTGGACAAAGAAAGAGTGGTGGATGGAATGGGAGATGGCATACTTGTAAAACATCAGCATATAAGAGCACTACTGTCTTCTTTTTTAAAAGACAAACTCCAGCAACACCACTTAATGTTTTCTCCACAGTTGGGGCTCAATTATAGAATCTTAATAATGTCCAGCTAAGTACTCTCAGTGACATTATTTCCTAGAAATTAAAAGTCAAACTCAGTGTGAAAAGCACTTGTTTCCAAATTTTCAAGGGATCACAAAAATATTCAGGGAATCATGAAAGAAAACATATTGAAAACATGAACAGACACACAAGCGCACTGACTGACTCACACACATAAACACACAACAAGAATGAGACAGGAATGGATAAGAAATGAGGTGATAGTAATAAAATTAATAAACCATTCCAGATTATGCTAAATATCATTTATTCAGATCTGTGTTCCAGTGTCGGGAAAACGATTTGAACTAAAGTGAATAAATGTGAGCACATACACGATCAGGATGTTAACAGTGAATGTGAGCACATACACGATCGGGATATTAACAGTGAAACTTGATCTTTTGGATGACCTCCTTGGTCATCATCACAGCTGCGTTCATAAGAATTTTCACATGACACATTTCTGTCACTATTGAGACAATTTATTGCTTGATCATATTCCAGTCACCATGCAATGATCATAGGAAGCTCAGTGACAAACAAGAGGTGAAAGATGAAAAAAATTTGGAACCTTTGACGAAACTATATGTACATTGGCCCCTCTTGCACTGTGCGCAATACACACTGTATGTCCATGTAACAGAGCCATTCAGTATACATGCACTACACCTTTTCCTCTTAAAAGGCTGCTGCGTCAACTGATGAATTTCACTCACCACGCGATAAAAAAAAAAAGGAGAAATTATGTCTCCCAGAAATTCAGAGACATATACAGTTGGAGCATGCTCTCAATTCATTATTGCCTCTACTTATTTGGGTGTTGCTGTTAGTGTCACTGATAATCATTATGCACAAGTACACTTCTGACACATAAAATTCCCATATGACACACAGCAATTCAAACCAGTGTATCATTAAAATGTACCAAAATCTATCAAGACACAAAGATTTTTTCCCATATGCATTACAACTTTGAGCAGCGCATCACATAAATGCAGTTTTGTCCAATCTGCCACAATTGAAGCCAATGAAAAATTAAGTTTCCTCAACATTTTTGAATGTTCTGAGACTATATACATTAAACAACTTTGAGCAGAGCATCACGTAAATGCAGTTTGTCCAATCTGCCACGATTGAAGCCAATAAGAAATCAACTTTCCTCAACATTTTAGAATATTCTGAGTCTATAAATAAACAACTTCGGCTTGAGAAAACTGTTCTCTTCTGAAAACCAACAAGTCTCCCAACTAGACTATCCAGTCTAAGATAGGACCACATTATCACCTAATTTGGTCAAACACGGAAAGCATGGCAATCCCAATGAAATTCAGCTTTTCAAAATAAAGAAAATCAAACAGTTCATCTATTGCTTGTTCTTGATAATCCAGTAACTGGAACAAAAGTCGAATGATCTACGTAATGTGACCAACTTGGACAATTAAAATACTATATTCGCTTTCAAACAAACTAGTGTGCAATTAACTGATGTCTTTTCTTTTCCTTTCACCTTTGAACAAGCTGGTCTGCAATGAACCAATGTTTATTTTCTTGCAAACTTTTCACACACAAACACTTGCTTCCTCTCTAGTGCTTATAAGTACAAATGCTTAATTGCACATCTCTCTCTCTCTCTCTCTCACACACACTTAATGCAGACATATGGTGCAAGTCCAGTGAGAAGGAACTGAAAGAACATACAACTCACCTGGTCATCCAGATCAACATAGGTGGTTTCACTAGTAGCCAGCATGAGAACAGGCGTGGAAGGACTCATGCTGCGAATCATGGTCATGAAAGTTACCCGCATGCAATCGCTGACCACCCCCCACAGCTCATTGATGTAAGGGATATAGATGATGCTGGGAGCTGTGCGTTTGGCTTCATGGAATACCTGTCAGGCAGCCACGAAACATAACAGGCTTCTTTTGGTGTTGTTCCTTTTTAAGACTTACACAGCTCCCCAAAACAGTAGTATTTCCTTCATTTCCAAGCATGTATTACAATAAAAGTGCACCATTTTATTTTTCTTCAGAATAACAGTACACTTGCATTCTTTTGTAGTATCAATATCCTCTAGAATCCCTACCCTGTTTGGCTAAGTATACTTACCATGTCAGACCATAGCATTATACGGCTGTCAGTCAGCTCTGTCAGGCCGAAGTTTTGTGGCCAATGCAGTCATAAGATAGTCACGTGACGCCCACCCTACTTCCGCCTACGGAAGATGCCGAAATTCGTGTACTGTACGTCATTCAATGAGGCCTGCGCGCAAGGCAAACCCCCAGGGAACCTTGGCGCTAGAGGGGAAGGTAGGGCAGGCATTAGAGTCTGACATGGTAAGTATACTTAGCCAAACAGGGAGTATAACACAAACTCCCCATTTTGGCGTCGTATACTATACCATGTCAGACCATAGCAGAATTTAAAGGAATAGGAGGAGGGCCGAGCGCGCCCTAATGGTTCCTGGGGTAGACCGATATGGCTGCATTGGCCGCCACAAATGAAATCCCTTAGAACCATCAGCCCTGGTCATGCGGATGTCCCTTAAATAAAAGTTTATGAAAGGGTTCTCCGAACGCCAGTAGGCTGCCTCCAGGAGATGGCACACGGGGACAGAGTGCTGGAACGCTGAGGACGTGGCCAGCGCTCTGACCTCATGGGCTCGGGGTGAAAGGGCTGGGAGGTCTTTGTACGCCTGGGCATAGGCAGATCTGATAGTATTGGATAGCCACCTAGAGATAGTGCCCGCTGATATGTCCTTCTTGTTGTTGGGGTTGATGGAGATAAGAAGGCGTCTCTGCGAGGAACGCCTGGGGCGGGAACGCTCCCAGTAGTATCTGAGGCACCTAGAGGGGCACAGGGTCCATGTCCCCACCCCGCTCGCTGCCTAAGATATCCGCTAGAGAGCGGATCAGAAGGGAAGGAGAGGCCGTGCCCGGTTCCTGGTTCTTCGCTAAGAACTCAGGTAGGAACTTAAGTGAGACCGAGCCGTCTCTGTGAAAGGCGATGTCCCGAGGGTCCCCGCTGAGGGCATGAATCTCACTTCGCCTCTGGCTGAGGCCAGGGAGAGAAGGAAGGTGGTCTTGAAGGAGAGGAGGTCAAAGGGAATGGAGCGGAGGGGCTCGAAAGGGGGTTTTCTGAGGGCGGCGGGGGCGGCGGGGGAGACCGGCGCAAAACAAGATGGCGACGAGACTGGCTCACGATCGTCGCACAGGAGGTTGTGGAATCGTGGTATAAATGATGGCGAGGGAAGAAAACGGAATTTAGTGGCGAATGGGCAGAAGGCGATTGAAAAGGCAAGGCCGATGGATAAAAGGAGGCACCGAACCAGCGATGAACGCGGCAATGGAAAATGCCAATCAATGTGAACCAGTTACGCGGAATGCAAGAACCGGGAGCACACACATCGTGAGAATAATTCTGAAAATAAAGGTTAGAATGCTAGCCCACCGATAACCTCACACGTCAAGATTACTCTGAGGGATAAGCACAAGCCACAAATAAATGAGTTCAGAATGCGAACACAGCAATCTTACACAAAGGCAAAGTATAGGCGAGACAGAGCACAAGACTTATCTTGCTTGGGTGACAGGCCGAAGAAGAATGACGTACAGTACACGAACTTCGGCATCTTCCGTAGGCGGAAGTAGGGTGGTCGTCACGTGACTATCTTATGACTGCATTGGCCACAAAACTTCGGCCTGACAGAGCTGACTGACAGCCGTATAATGCTATGGTCTGACATGGTATAGTATACGTCGCCAAAAACATTTGTCTCCAATCAACTGAATATCAGAACGCAAATGCTCAACACACAAGCGGTTTTCACAGCCATTCTAAATAATCTCAAGACTAAAGAACATTGAACAGCCAAAATCAATGGTATTCAGGAAACAGGGGTAAACAGGGATATAAGACTCTAATTAAGAGTCCAACACCCTAAAACTGAATTCAGACTTGTTCATCCTAAATCTGATTTTGGTGTACTTTTCAACGAAAATAAGCGTATTTTCTGCAAAGAGTGTGCACACAATTCCACATTTCTGTAAAAACAGGAGAAGGGACGGTCCTTCATTTAGTTTCCACCTGCCATCACATTGCAGACCATTCTTACCAGTAAGAACCACACGATCTTGCACTGACTACAGCAAAACAGGTTCTTTCTCATACAAGCTACTTTCAAACCTGATTCATCAGCACACTTTGGCACACGCTCACGCTCTGTGTCACTGGTTTTTTTCGACGTGACAGGGTATGTTGTCGAAGAAACAGACACTGTAAAACCGATTTTGTGTGCAGAAGTTAGCAAGAGTTGTCGCTCTTTGGTCAAAGCCTCTGCCGCAACTTTAAAGAAATTAAAAAAAAAAAAAAAAAAAAAAAAAAAAAAAAAAAAAAAAAAAAAAAAAGTTACCCATGTTCAATACCGCTCAAGAACTTCGTCTGCAGAATTTTGTTCCGACATATTTCTTTTCAGTTCCTGGTATTCATCATATTTTCGCCAAACGTGTGTACAAAATATGGTGAAATCGTACAGGTAAACAGGTCTGTGAATTGTGGCCATTCTTGAAACGCTGAAAATTATAAAAGTCTGTAATTATTTTTTGGCACCTTCATCCACTGTTAACGTTTAACAAAGCACAAAACATGGACAGTGGTAGCTAAAATAAAACAATTTCCACTAAAACGATTTCACTAAAACAAGAAGGTAAAACATAGTTGATCTGAAGAGTAGGGTGGTGGAGAATCACACCCCACACTCTGGCCACAACTGGTACAAGTTGTGATGGTGGCCCCTAAAATTGGCAATAAAGATAACTGCAGCAGCACATGCATTGATGCGTCCGAGCCATTTGCGTGTATAGTCCATTTTCTTTCCTTCTCTATTTTTTGGTGTGGAAGTGAAGTTCAGTGTTTGACCACAAGCACAAAATCAGCAACATCAGTCTTCTGGCACACAAGTTTGTGCACCAGCCCTCTGCTGCCAGGTTTCTTCAGCCATTCTCACTTTCCAGCAATTTTGTACACAAATTTTGACTAATTCAAAGACAAATAGCTCTCTGTCCTGTATCCCACCTTTCCCCCTCTTTCTCTCTCTCTCTCTCCTATGCACTCATCCTATCACTGTCATTGTTTGAACAGGCAGACCATGGGCTTTACCTTTTCTAATTTCTTGTGTTACCTACAATACTTAACTCTCTTGACAATCAGGCGCGCTCGCTAGCACCCAACCGGAAATCACACAGCCAAAACGCTGAGCGCCTGCCAGCGCCCGGTAAAACACATGGCAACAATGGGCGCCACCATGTTTCTCGTAGAAAAGGAAGTCTCGCGCGAGAATGTGATTTCCTTCTTCCTGTAGCCATTTTCTACCGTCTGCAAAAAACCGCGAGTCGATGTGTGCCGTGGTTCTCGAGTTACGAATTTTTAAAGTTTTGAAGTCGAAATGCTGTTTTTCACCATGGCTAACCTTGATTTCTGCTGTTCTATAATGAGATTTAGTGATGGAGATACTGTGATTTGTAGAATTTACGGCATAAGACTTAGTGAAAGTGCTGGGTAATGAAGCTTAGAGTGACCTAGATTTCGACTGCGATGAGGTTCCAGGTATGATGAGCAACTATTCGGAAGAAAGTTCTGAAGAAGAAGAAGATTCCCCCCCCCCCCCCCCCCCCCCCCCCCCGAGTAAATGGCTCATGTGACATTCTTCAAACTTACGATATAGCAACATATATATTTCGTAGGAATCTTAAAAATTATTTTCATTTCATTCTTTCCTTTCCTCTCTTTTAAATTATTTTTTTAATTGGGTAACCATGTTCAAATTACGGAGTTACCTATCTTGCCGATGGTTTTCGGTGTAACTAAGCTCAGATAAGTGCATACTGAAGAGGTTAATACAAAGGATGATGGACGCCGCTTTTGCCTAAATGTCTAGGAACAGAGTGTATCCTAAGAATGTCTTATCTATATCCAAAAGATTCCTAAACAATCTCTCTGACCTGGAAATGATCAAAACAGAATATTTACAGCTACAAATTCTGGTTTATTCTGCAAGAGCTGCATTCCATGGTGACTTACTGTTGAGTTTTTGAAAACCAAACTGGTGGTCCTATTCAGGAAAGATTAGGTGCATGACATGCTGTCTTCCCAGAATGAGCTGGTCTGTAGAAACAGCCCTCTTCAGCTTTAGCACTTTTTGCACAAGACAATTCTTTTGTTTTTTTCCCCTATTTCTCACAATGAGAAAAATAAATGGCAAAAAATCTGTTCTAGGCTTTTAGGTTATAAATTATAGTGGTTGGCAACCATGCCGTACAGAACACTGTCTTGGTTAGATAGATACTCACGTTGGCGCATGCTTCTTCAGGCATTTTAGCAGATGCAGCAAAGAGAGTGGCAGAGTTGAGGGTGTGAACAGGAAGGTGCTCCATAAGGTGGAGAGCAGCTGGCGCCAGATGAACGCTCTGACCCTGCCCGGCAGGCCAGACACCAGCATTCTTGGCCGGAACACTAGGGGTAGGCTGCTTATACCACTGTCATTTAGAAGCAAATATGGGGAGTTTGTATTATACTCCCCATTTGGCTAGTATACTTACCATGTCAGGCCATAGCATTCAATGCAGTTAGTTAGCTCTGAAAGGCCGAATTTTTTGTGGCTAATGCAGTAATAAGACCATCACGTGACGCCCACCCTACTTCCGCCAGGTAAGAAGCCGGTGTCAACTTCCCGTTCCTCATTCAACCAGGCTTATGCGCAAGGTAACCCCGAGAACCATAGCACTAGCAGGGAAGGAAGGGTGGGCATTAGAGTCTGACATGGTAAGTATACTATCCAAACAGGGAGTATAATACAAACTCCCCATTTTGGCGTCATATACTTTACCATGTCAGACTACAGCAGAATTTAAAGGAATTGGAGGAGGGCAGAGTGCCCTAATGGTTCTTGGGGTTAGCACTGGAATAGCTATGGCTGTTAGCCGCAAAAGAAGTTGCTAGAATCATAAGCCCTGGTCATGCGGATATCCCTTATATAAAAGTTTATGAAGGGATTTTCCGAATGCTAGTAGGCTGCCTCCAGGAGGTGGCGCATGGGGACAGAGTGCTGGAACGCTGTGGAAATGGCCAGCGCCCTGACCTCATGGGCCCGGGGAGATAAGACAGGGAGATCCTTATGCGTCTGGGCATAGACCGATCTGACAGTCTTGGAAAGCCATCTAGAGATAGGGCTGGGAGGAGTGCCTGGGTTGCGAGCGTTCCTAGTAACCCTGAATGGAGCTAGCCGAGAGCCTTAACAAAGAAGATAGGTTGAGAGAGGAAGATGCCTTTCTGGATAGAGATGGAAGGGAGAGATGGGGGAACAGAGTTGTCTGAGTAGGTCTTGCGAGGCCCCAGCCCCAGCAGGTATGTCTAGGATAGACTGGGCTCTGTCTGTCTGTGAGGGAGGGGCAGATGCTCGCAATTGGGCTGGCATAGCAGCCATGCGAGCCGGCGGAGCATCTGAGCATGTCCCCATGAGTGCTCACTGGAGAGGGGAAACATGGGGGAGGGACCTGAGGTCTGGAAACAAGGACTGGGTCGGCCACCACGGGGTGATGAAGCTGAGCCTGGGTCTTCCTGATCACTTTGAAGAGGATTGGGAATGGAGGGAAGGCGTATGTTATGAGGCCAGACCAAGGAAGGGAGAGCCACCCTGGGCCTGAACACTGTTCCCCACCGAGCTGAGGGTTAGCCTGCTGAAGGTCCCTTCCGCGTGAAGAACGGTTCCCGCTATGTGTCTCGCGCAGAGGGTGACTCCCTACGCATGGCACCAGCAGAGGAGGGCCTTTATTCCGAGAGAGAGGCTGAGGGAGCCTGCCCGCCCCCCCTCCCCCGCTGACATAACAAGAGGCACCAAAGTGTTGTCCGTGAACAGGAGAACAAGTAGGTGCGGGACCTGGGGTTGGAAGCGGAGAAGGGCAAGCCTGACTGCTTCCCAATTCCAGTACGTTAATGTGGAGACGGCCAGACTGTGCGTCCCACACTGTGTGTCCCACACTCCTGAGGTATGAGGGTTCTCCAAGTGGGTGACCAGCCCCAGTTGGAGGGGTCTGTGTGGAGGTCAGGGGTTGGGTTGGGAGGGAAATGGGACCCCGGGGCAGAACACGGCGGGGTCAAGCCACTCTTCCGTAGCCCATTGGAACCAAGGACCCAGGGAATGGACTGATGCCAGTGGTCGGAGGTCTGAGACCATCGACTACGGAACTCCCTTTGGAGTATGCGCTTGGGGACCGACCTAGGGGATGAGGGACAAGAGGGACTCCATCATCTCCAGGAGGGAGGTAAGGGTTCTGGCCGGGGTGTGGGTGGATAGGAGGAGGCGGAGATGAGGTCCCCAATGCGGGTAGACCTCTCTTGGGAGGGGGGAGACCATGTGGGTAGTGTGTCGAAACTCATACCCAGAAAGGAGGACAGCTGACTGCGGTTGAGTTCACACTTGTTGGGGTTGGTGACAACCCTAGCTTGGAACAGAGGCAAGAGGATGGTTGATGTGGAATTGACACTAGGCCCGGGAGGGACCCAGGACGAGCCAGTCGTCCAGGCACACCAGGAGGCGAAAGTCCTCCTGTCTGGCCAGGGAGGCCACCTCCTTGACCATCTTCATGAATTGGAAGGGTGCCGGGGAGAGGTCGAAAGGCCGAAGGGGAGCGGTCTGAACTGGAACCCCCGATCTTGCCAGATGAACTATAGGTATCGTCTGTGTGATGGGTGTATGAGGTTGGAGCAGAACCCCGTTGGGATAGGGGATCTTTGTGATGGCCCCCTTTTGGAGGAGTTCTGAGACTTCCTGGTGAAGAGCCTCTGCCTGGCCCGGGAAGTGGTCGCTGGGAGAGGGGGGGGGGGGGGGGGGGGAGAGAACTGTCAGAGGTGGGTGCTAGTGGGCCCAAGGCAAGCAGAGCCCCTCCCGTAGGACTGCTACTATCCATGGACTGAGGCCCATATGTCTCACTGGTGGGCACACCGGGATAAGCTGCCGCCAGAGGGGCCAAGGGGCCGGGTGGAGGGGAGGAGAGTGGGAGGATAGAGGGGTAGCGGTCTGAGTTCTCCCTACTCCAGTTCCCCCCATAGATGAGTCCTCCAGTCACCCCCGGGGCCCTCCCTGCTGGCCGAAACGAAAATTCTGCTGGGGAAGTTTCGTCTTTGGTCGCAAGGGTGTTTTAGAGAGCGCTTGGCGGGTCGAGTGGTGCGGGATGGGGCCTGTTTGGATTGGGTTGGGGTCTGGTAGGGGACTGGAGGAGCGGAGGAGGGTCTTGGAGGGGGGGGCTGGCCGCATATGAGGCTGCCTGCTTACGCTCTTCAATTGAATGGGCGATGAAGCAGCCAAATAGTCGCCGAAGAGTGACAGCTCCTGACCCGGAATGCACCGCAAGGCCGCCTTAAGCGCCGTGGCAAGATAGCCTGTGACAATATGGCCTCAAGCAAATTGTAGTGGCTCCTGGCTGTGCTATCTGCTGCAGCTGAAAGGTGGTGAAAGATCCTGTTGACTAGGAGTTGCATCAAGAGGTCGCTGAACAAGTGAGATGCGGTCTCAAGGTGTGGCTCAGAATACTGAACGTCTGAGGACACAGAGACCGAGTCATCCTCCTCCGGCCAGATCTCCTCCACCCGCTGTAGAGCATGTCGAAAGGACATGTCCAGCACTGCTATGTTGGATCCCCGATCTGGATCTGCAGTCCCCCCACCAGGTTCTTGGTAGAGATCGTGGCAGAAGTGGGAGACCAGATGGGGATGAAATGGAGCCGGCCAGGAAAATGAAAATTTCCCTGGTCACCGGAGTGTCCTAGGAGAACAGGGAGGAGATGTGGGAGATATGGGCCTTCCTGGGGTCCCTGAGGAACGTGTCTACAGGGGCCGCATCCAGGGCCGAGAGGGATTTATTCCCTGGAGAAGGGACGACTTGCGTACCCCTGGCTAGGGTTGCCGGACACTCCCAATGGACATAAGAGTCTGAGGGGCGACAAGTCAGGTAAGCCCACTTGAAAGGAGAACCAAGGCGTATTTGGGCACCGAAGGAATTTGTCTGGGGGTGGGGCCTCCCTCCCGACAAGGTCCAGGCGCCAGTGCTCAATAGTGGACAAGTCGTGTGATGAGGAGGAGTCCTCTACCTCATCCTCAGAGTCGGGAGCATCGGGTTTCTGAAGAGGTTGCGACGAACCTTCTCAAGGAGGCAACGGCAGGGGTGCGTGAGGGTCCTGCCCTAGTGAGTGAGTGAGTGAGTGAGAGCGTGAGGGAGTGAGTGTGAGTGTGTGCGCGCGCGCGCGCATGGCCTGTTGTAGCGCCCCCGCCCCCCCCCCCCCCCCCCCGGAGAGTGCACTGCCATACACCTCCCTGGTGGGATCCACATGAGCCCCCTATGTGTTACGGGGAGTGGTAGAGGGCACGGCAACCGAGCCCCCTATCTGCCTGTGCACGGATTGGAGCGGCTGCGGTAAAGTGGTCACCACCTGGTTGGATCGGGCAGGTTACCTGTTGTCCCGCTGGTCGATCCTCCCCCCGAAGGAACGGGACCATGGATGTTGCCCAAGTGGGGAGTGGAATAGGTCCACTCCCCAATGTCCTGTACCTCAAGGGGATGTCGACAATTGACCGGGGTGCATCAACTGCCGGGGGTCCGTGACACAGGTCCAGGCGTGGCAGTGCCTGCGGCTGACGACCCCGGAGTTATGGCCAGTTTGGGGGTCCCAGGGACTGGGTGTAAGTCCGCCACTGGAGTAAGGACACTCCTCGTGCACCAGTGGTGGCTGCACTTGCGCATGGTGGGGAGAGCGTCATAAGCCTGCGTGCTATTAGGGAGGAGGGGGGTGGGGGGGAAGAGCTAATGGCACCAGTCTCATAGAGGCGAGTGACGGGGGTGATTCCGTATGCATCCCGTCATCTGTGCTGGTCCGCGCCTCGGCAAAATTCCCCGGGGATCGAAGGTCGTGTGATGATGATAGAGAGAGTTGTGTGTCTCACCGTACGTTGGAAGGGAAGAAGGCAAGCCAGCCGGTAAGGTGGGAATCCTGCTCTCCCTGATGGGTAAAGTGGGCAATCCTGCTCTCCCCGATAGGGAAGGTTGGAAATCTTGCTCTCCCCGACGGGAAAGGTCGGAAACCCTGCTCCCTCCAATGGGGAAGGTGGGAAATCCTGCTCTCCCAACAGGGAAGGTGGGAATCCCTGCTCTCCCCAACAGGGAAGGTGGGAAATCCTGCATGACAGGTGGGAAACTACCCACTATACCACCGAGGACCTTGGGAGAGAAGGTGAATTCGGGTACAAATTCTAAAGCCGGCTTTCCTCTTTGGGGTAGCCTGCACTGGACTGCGGGGAATGTAAAAGAAAAATTTAGAAATGGTGGCAGCTGCCTTTCGCCCTTCGGACGTAGTGATCGTGTGTCTGCCATGCGGCCAGAGGAGGTATCAAATTGATGGTCGCGCATCCCCTCCGCGGAACCCCCCTCTACACCTGCTGTATGTTCTTCCATAGCAAGAACAGATTGCTCCAAGGAATCGGCTTGTGGGTCCTCCAGGACAAGGAGCGACTTCTGAACGGCGAAGTGGCTCGACCTGTTGTTGCCCTTCACCATGTTGGGCTACGGTGGCAGAGCAAACACGGAGCACATGAATACAAAAAGGAGACAAGTCGGTATATCGAGAGATCGTAAAGAAAAATCAATCTACCTTGTAATGATGATTATGAATAAGGTACTAATAAATGTGCACAAGTTGGCAGATCAAGAGATTGTAAAGACACCCGATCTACCTTGTAATAATGATAAATAAGGTACTAATAAAATGTGCCTGTGGAACCCTCCGTACCGCCAAACCAGGTGTGATTGAAGGTGGACACATGCAGTGAGGCAATATGGCGGAAACGCTGACCGGCGTGGAACAATCAAAGATGGCGGATCAATTGACCGGTGAGGGTTCGATCGCTGAAAGTGACAAGCAATGAAGCGCGAGAGTAAAATAACTAACATGCACCAGATATACGAGAAGCAAGGCCGAAAAGCAACTAGATAAGGAGAATTTAGGATAAGGAATGTTTGTTTCTTCTCTTTAATAGTGGAACGAGAGATCGTAAGGCAAACTCAATCGACCTGTACTAGAAATAATGATGAGGTAATAAAAGATCGAAAGATCGAAAAAAGAACTTGATCAACCTGTACTAGTACCAATGAAAATAAGATGTTAATAAAGGGGGAGGAGAAATCTCCGTACCACTAAACCCGGCACGACGAATGTGGATGGCCATGCAGAGGTCGACCGGCGTGCCGCTAATAAAGATGGCGGCTTGAGTGACCGGCGAGTGTTCGATCACCGAAGTGAATTTACAGAAATGGAATGTGAGAGCGAAGGCATACAGGTGGAAGAGAATTAAGGATGAGGAGGGACGTGTTCCTACAAAGAGTGGACGCATTCCTACACCGGCGAGTAAGGACCGAATGGAGAACAAATGGCACTGGAAAGTGAAGTTGCGAGCCATCACGTCGTACAGTGTGAATAAAAATTAATAAAAATTGATAAAACACCAACCGTAAGCCTCACGCGGCTATAGTACCCATGTTTAGCATAAGCCACAACAAAACAAGTAAAGAAGGCAAGCACACAAGCAATCTCTACAGAAACAGAAGTATAGGTGAGACAGAGCAATAAAACCTGTCCTTGTTAGGCAGGAGGACAAGGTAGAATGAGGAACAGGAAGTTGACACCAGCTTCTTCCGTGGCAGAAGTAGGGTGGGCGTCACGTGATGGTCTTATTAGTGCATTAGCCACAAAAATTCGGCCTTTCAGAGCTAACTAACTGCCGTTGAATGCTGTGGTCTGACATGGTAAAGTATATGACGCCAAACATTATCATGTTGTCTCTGCTTGCCCCACGCTAAACTTTTCACACTTTCACAAACAAGGACATAAAACAACTTTTCACCACTTCACAATCAAGTACATAAAACTTTTCACCACTTCCACAGTCAAGTACATAAAAACAGCTTTTCACCACTTCCACAATCAAGTACATAAAACAATCAAAATGCTGAGGTTTTCATACAAGGCACTGACAAAGAGAACATACCGCTTTTTAAAAATGACCACAAAAGCCATTATAGAAACAACATGCCTTTTGTGTGAAAATCTATAAATGAATACAACCAATGACCTAAGGCTGCAAACGACAACTTTGCACAGAAAATATGCTGCTACAGCATGCAAGTCTACTAGATATCCTAGGTGCAATACCATACTAGATTTTTTTTTCACTTACGATTTGTTCATATGAAAAAAAAAAAAAAAAGACAAATTTACTGATTAGTTAAAAACATAGAACTTCATCAGGATTTTTTATTCACTTACGACGCAAACTTGAGAAAAAAAACAGATGAAATGGCAAGCTGACTGTGAGCTCTGTTGCCTCTTGAAACAGGCATGAAAATGGAAGGAGCATTCTCTTCTTCATCCACGGGAAGGTCAATCATCAGTCCTGCTGGGGTAGCACCATCATTGCCACCACCTGCACACACCACCTTATCAGGAATGGCAACTACAACTTAACACATCAATCTCCTGCCTTTCCTACCAGGTTTTATGTCTTTTTCATTCACACACACATGCATGTGTACACATTCACACACACATGCATGTGTACACATGTGTGTGTGTACGTGCATATGTGTGTGAATGTGCGTGCGTGTGTGTGTATGTATGTATGTGTGTGTGTGTGTGTCTCTGCATTTGTCCGTCTGTGTATGGGTGTGGGGTGTGAGTTCAGGTGCATGTACTGTGCATAGTTCCATAGCTGTGCAGTGCCAAAATCAGCTCCATTCTTTCACTGTTTTAGTGTTGACCTAAGTCAGAAGCATTATTCAGGTTGGCATGTAAGACCACAACTTATTGCATAAAGAAAAAATCACCAACAAGCCTGTGTATAAGGCAGCAGGTTGTAGCTGGCTGCAGCACGTATAGATAAATGCTGAGGCAGGTTAAAATATCAAAGGGTCTAAGACGAACCGAACAAATTCTTCAAATCATGAAGACATCTACTTATGTCAGAATTTTAAGCATACAGAAATATAAAGGTGCAAAAGCAAAGAAAATAACCTATTAATGTTGTTTCAATACTCAATAAGAACTAAAAATTGAGAATTTAGTATGTGCATGGGTGAAACTGGAAAAAAATTGAAAAACTGAAAGGTTGGGTCCAGGGGCAGCGCCCCTTGTGGGGGGCCCAGAGGGGCAAATCCCACTGGCCGAAATTGATTTTTTGAAAAATTCAGACAATTTCCGTGGCCCTCTGGTGAAAGGAAATTTGGAACTGAGGCCTTGTTTGAAACACATATTTATTGCTTATGTGACAGTTTCCCATCCATGAAATGGTTTTGTGTGTGTGTGTGTGTGTGTGTGTGTGTGTGTGTGTGTGTGTGTGTGTGTGTGTGTGTGTGTATGTCTGTGTGTGTGTGTGTGTGTGTGTGATGCAGTGAAACCTCTCTATTTAGACCTTCCCTAATAAGACTTTCTCTCTAAAGTGACTCTAAATTCTGTGACGGTTCCATCAAACTGTCTGTTAAATTACCCATCTTCTTTTTAAAAAGATCCATGCTTCATGTTAAGATCACAAATCTGTGCATTTTCTAAGGTCTTAATAGAGAGTTCCCACTGTACTTCCAAAACTAACCCATTTTATACACGGAAGAAATAGAACCTTTAGTAGTTTCCCCCATCCTTTTTCCAGAAAACTAACCCTCATATTTATTTTTCTTTTATTTTTTTTTTCTCTTTCTTTAAATACTTTTTCATACTATTATGTCTCTCTCTCTGCCTTACATTCATCTTTGTGTGTGCGTGCGCGCGTGTGCGTGCATGTGTCACTAGGGGGGGGGGGGGGCGGGGGCATGGAGGGCTGCTGAAAAAGATTTTGTTGAAATTCTTACCTTCATGATTTTAATATGGTCCGGACTTCTGGCATGCTTTGCTAGCCGAGATTTTCTATTGGATCCATATGTGAGGTCCGAGTTGCTACACCAGGTTTGTTCGTTTTCAAACACCAAACACGATGTTGTCGTTTTTCATCATCTATTTCATTCAGCCAAGCCCATCGCCACTTATTAGTGATGCCAGCGTCGATCTCTCCTCAACTGAATCACCTTCTTTAAGATAAGACATTCTCATGGTTTCCAACAAACTCCAAACTCGAAATCTAGATTTCAGCAAATGGTGCTTTATCTTTGTTCCCCAAAATAAAGAGTACTTCCGATTCGGCACTTCTGTTTTATGGTAAGACGCACTCAATATGTAATTTGCACAATTTTAGAAACTTTTGAAAACTTTTTTTTTTTTTTTTTTTCCGGATTTACAAAAAACGGAAAATTCCATCTAGAATAATTTCATAAAATGGATTCTGTCCTCAGACTGAAGAAGTTTCACCCATGTATGTGTAAGAATGTGTGCATGTGTGAAAACAGTTCTATTAATTACTAAGCAAAACATCAACATGAGAAAAGAAGAGTTCAACCAAGGTCCACACCCCTTCCCACTCTCATTTCCAAAACAAAACAATTATTCATATTAGAATTCCAACTTTTGGAATTAAAAAAAAAAAAAAAAAAAAACCTCAGAGGAACAGTTTGCCTCAAAGAGACTGCGAGTCATTCATACCTTCCTGAATCATTGCTGATTCTGCTCTGGCTGTCAGCTTAGAGTATGGAAACTGTGTAGCTAGGGCTGTGCTCAGCTTGTTCAAAGCGCGTGTCAAAAGGGGCCGGACAGAGACCTCCAGTGCCATGGCTGGGTTTGGCACTGCCCGCTGTGCAGCAGGCACAATGTTGACAATGGCCGTGCAAAGTCACCAGCAGTCAGTGTGATGGATGATACATCCAGCTGCAACTTATCAGAAGTGGTGTAGATCTGTGGGTAGCGCCGACGCAAGGCATTCTGGGTGGCTTCCGTCACAAGGCATTTTAGATCAGCCCCACAGTAACCTGGAAGTATATGCCTTGCGTCAAATTTCAGGGCTCTAAATTCTAGAGCTAAGTGATAAAACTGCTTTAAGCTAAAAGTGTTGTGACTCATAACTCCTAGATCTAAAGAAAAACATCTTTCTCTGAATGTAGATGTTGACAATGACAGAATATAATTTCGGCTATTTCCAGCAACATTTTATCGTTCTTTTCAACAACAAAACTCCCCCCAAACTACACTTTTCTACAAGACTAGTTCAAAATTATTGAATTTTTGTTCAACAAATTCCTCATTTCAGACATGATTTTGAAAACATTCCTGAAAATTTAGAGTGTAGCATGTGATGTGTGGCATCTAATGATGTGCGGGGTGCAATGTATGGTGTTTAGGTATGTGTTATGCAGTATGTAGTGTGGTGTGTGGCATGTAGTGTGTGGATGTGATCTGTGGTGTAGCGGGAGTGCAGTGTGCTCTCTCTCCGTCTCTCGCGCACGCACGTGCGTGCGTGCGTGCGCGCGCGTGTATGTGTGTGCATGTGGGTGAAGATTCCCCAGTCCTGAAACTGAATTGGGGCCATCCCACCAGTCCTGAAATTTGGATCAAGACCATCCAGTCCATGCAACCGATCCTGAAAATTTATCAAGATGTGTGATGCAACCCTGAAACTTTTCCAGCAATTTGCCTAGTTCTGAATCTACACACACTGATATCTCTGAATCCATATCTATGTATTTAACAATCTGTCTCTCTCTATATGTCAGATAAAATGTATACACTAAAACAGAAAGAATTTCTTATCTTATCTTTCTCTATGTTTTTATCCTACAAACACTTAGCACTCCAGCTGTTGTGTCTAATCATTTGATTTTTTTTAAAACCTGAACATGTAGCATAGTCTCATAACAAAGGATGCTAAATACTTAAAAATGAATAAAGAGCAATACAAATGCCTTCTTCCATACAACTGAAATGCCACATACCTGCACACTTCTCCGCCAACTCAGACAAGAAGTCATCACGGAGCGGAGGATTCCAATCCTTTGTGTGAATTTTCAAAATTTTCTTGCGGTCCTGAAATAAAGGCAAAAAGATGTCACTATTGTATAATCCTGCAGAAGAAGAAGAGATACTGAACTAATCTTTCATACTTCAGCTATCAATGATATGACCAAGAAAAAGCAAAACTTAATCTACTATCAAATAGTCTCTGATACATATGTTACGCCATCATCTCCATTGAGAACTAATCAACCAATCCCAGCCGCAAATGGCAAGGCATTCTCTTAAATGTAAAGTGCTTTTCTCTCTCTAAATTTAAAATTAGGAATTAATTATCTGAAACACGGTCAGTTTACCACCTTACCTGTAGACTGGGCAGGGGAAAGTGGAACTCCCTATCAAAGCGTCCTGGGCGGCGAAGAGCAGGATCAATGGAGTCAATGCGATTGTGGGCACCAATGACAACAATCTCTCCGCGTGAGTCAATGCCATCCATGAGGGCCAGCAGAGTGGACACAATGGAGCTGTGGATCTGATCCTGTCGACTGGAGCGTACAGGGGCCAGGCCATCAATCTCATCAAAGAAGATGATGGAAGGTCTCATCTCGTAGGCCTGAAAGTGCAAGATTGTAAAAGAAGGTTGCTTCATCAACAAAGAGCAAATGTCAAAATACAGCATGGCTGTTTAGAGCAAGTTACTTAGTTTTGAGAGACAGGGGAGTTTACAGCTCGCCTGCAGCTATAGAGGCCAAGCGGTGAACGCAGGTCAGGGAAAGGGGTGTTTTTTCTGCAGGCCGCTCCCCACAGCCAGCTAACTGTGCTGTACTTAGTGAACTGAATGTCATCTCGTGCATAGCCGGTCTGGCAGTGCTGTGTTCGGCATTGTTGAGCGGCCATTACAAATGGGGCTGTTGGTTTGATAATTAATGGTTGTCATGAAAAATGTAATATATCTGCCCTCTTGTGATGACTGAATCGGCGAATTCCCACAATTCTTTTAACACCAAACTCGACTAGGTTTATTTTCCTGTAGATAACATAGATATGGCATGAAAGCTTGTACGCAAGTCGTCGGACAATATTAGAGCAATGACAACTCACACAAAATTGTGCAAAAAATGACGTCATCACTTTCTGGGAATTTAATTTTCCCTAGTTAACTAGTACACAAGCTTGATACATGCATCTGCTCAGACTACAGCAACAAAATGTTGGATCAGAAATGTGTAAGCCTCGTTTCTTCGCCCTTTAACAAAGTGTCTCGCTTAGGACGGAAAAATAAAGACAGATATAACAGAACAAACATTTCAACTCTGCTATCAAATAGCAAAAGGCAAGTTCAGGTAAGGTTTGTGCGGAGGTTAAAGATTTTGAACTTCATCCAATCTATTCATCAGGAATAAGGTCATATTTCATTTTGGAGCTGGCACAAATATACACATAACCCGCTGGACTGATGATGTGTGTTTTTGGACAAGACATTTAACATGGACAGATTTCTGTGGATCATTATCAAAATTTTTTTTTTTCATTTTGCACATGCTGTACTGAATTTAGTATTTATATGGGTATGTTTTACCCTCTAATATTAACAAAAATTCACAGCAATGGTCTGATTGATCCTGACCACATAAGATAACCCAAAGAGAATATTCTAATCATTTCAATTTAAGACAAATACACCTGACTGCAAATATAGCATACTGTATCTAAGTCTCTATGCTTATCTTCCTTTATAATTTGGCAACAGTTGAATAACTTGAAGAAAATATGATTCTTATTTCATTTTCAGGTTCACTTTCAAGATGGAAAATGAAAGGTGTAACAGAACAATTATCATATTGAGTCAAATGCTGAAATCTGAACCAATCAAGATCCTGTTGCACTGTTCCAGACTGAAATAGTGCATGCCACTACAGAGAGAGAGAGAGAGAGAGAGAGAGAGAGAGAGAGAGAGAGAGAGAGAGAGAGAGAGAGAGAGGGAGTGGCAGCCCTGTATTCAACATTTTAGAGCCTATAGTATCCACTATTGTCCTAACATCATCCAGATGAGAGTTGGCACACACAAGTTAGCGACAGTTGTCACTTTTTGGTCATAGCGCACTAACACAATGGTTACAGACTGCAAGAGCAACTATGGCTCAAGAACTTCCTCTTGTGATTTTTTTTTTTTTTTTTTTTTTTGCATTTTTTTTCCTTGTCTTACTTTTTTGTATTTTCACCAAACGTGTGAAAAATACATCGAAATCATACAGTTAAACAGGTCTAGAGAGAAAGAGAAAACAGAGACAGAGAGACACAGACAGACAGAATGGCTGAGAAAGAAGGGAGGTACAAAGAAAGTAAAACAGTTTCTTTGCATTTGCTTTTCAAAGCACTATACCTTTAAGGACATGTGAGACTTTGCAAATGTGACGGATAATCAATAAATATCTAAGCATTTAATGTTTAATAGTATTCTAAAGATTGGAGCTCAGACATCCACAATTATGAGAGGGAGGACACTACTGGAAGTACAGCCTAAAGAAGAGTCAGATTTTTGTCCTGGATTTACCCTATATTAATCAACCCTGAGTAGAATATCTAACTGAATTAACAAACTAGAAAAAAAAAAAAGAAAGAGTAAATGTACGCCTGTGAATAAGTTTGTGTGCACACACATGAGCATGTGCGTGCGCATGTATGGGCATAAGTGTGCATGATTCCGGCTAAATCTGAAAATTTTAAATAATGTTTTTTTCAAATCTGGGGTTTCATAAATGACCAAAAAACAATTTTCTTTAACCCTCTTCAGTATGCACTTATCCAAGCTTAGTAACACCGAAAACCATCGGCAAGATAGGTAACTCCGTAATTTGAACATGGTTACTCAATCAAAAAAATAATTTAAAAGAGAGGAAAGGAAAGAATGAAATGAAAATAATTTTTAAAATTCCTACGAATATATATGTTGCTATGTCGTAAGTTTGAAGAATGTCACATGAGCCATTTACTCGGGGAAAAAAAAAAAAAATCTTCTTCTTCAGAACTTTCTTCCGAATCGTTGCTCATCATACCTGGAACCTCATCATCCAGTCGAAATCTAGGTCACTCTAAGGTTCATCACCCAGCACTTTCACTTAGTCTTATGCCGTAAATTCTACAAATCGCAGTATCTCCATCACTAAATCTCATATAGAACAGCAGAAAGAAATCAAAGTAAGCCATGGTGAAAAACCGCATTTCGACTTCAAAACTTTAAAAATTCGTAACTCGAGAACCACGGCACGCATGGACTCGCTTTTTTTTTTGCAGACGGTAGAAAATGGCTATAGGAAGAAGGAAATCACGTTCTCGCGAGACTTCCTTTTCTACGAGAAACATGGCGGCGCCCATTGGTGCCACGTGTTTTACCAGGCGCTGGCAGGCGCTCAGCGTTTTGGCTGTGTGATTTCCGGTCCGGGCGCTAGCGGGCGCCCGATTGACAAGAGGGTTAAGAAGATTGTGGAGGGTTGATGACAATGCTTTCATTTCAGATAACTTTGTAGAGCAAAACACTTAAAACCAGATAACAGTCGTGGATCCTCCACTCAAAAAAGAAGTTTAACATTTTGTTAACTCAAAATATCTGCTATAAAGAAAAAAAAAACAAAAACAAAAGTATCATTCAGCCTGGAAAAACTTCATTAAACAGCAAACACACAAATAAAAGACCATAAACTATTCCAGGGTTTTTTTTTTTTCTTTTTTCTTGTAGCACACCTGACCACCATATAGCGCCTTATGAAGGCTGCAGACTTTACAGTCAGCTATTACCTGTCTGATCGAATATCTTAATATGGGGAGTTTTTATTTATGCTCCCTGTTTGGCTAGTATACTTACCATGTCAGACCATAGCATTCAACGGCAGTTAGTCAGCTCTGCCAGGCTGAAATTTTTTGTGGCTAATGCAGTATTAAGACAGTCACGTGATGCCCCACCCCACTTCCGCCAAAGGAAGAAAGCCGGTATCCGCTTCCTATTCCTCATTCAGCGAGACCTGTGCGCAGGGTAACCCTGAGAACCTTGGCGCTAAAGGGGAAAGTAGGGCGGGCATTAGAGTCTGACATGGTAAGTATTCTAGCCAAACAGGGAGTATAATAAAAACTCCCCATTTTGGCATCATATACTATACCATGTCAGACCATAGCAGAATTTAAAGGAATAGGAGGGCCGAATGCCCTAGTGGTTCTTGGGGTTAAACCGATATGGCTGCATTAGCCGCCACAAAGGAGATCCCTTTAGAACCATCAGCCCTGGTCATGCGGATATTCCTTAAATAAAATTTATAAAGGGGTTTTCCGTACGCCAGTCAGCTGCCTCCAGAAGATGGCGCAAGGGGACAGAGTGCTGGAACGCTGCTGAAGGGGCCAGCACCCTGACCTCATGGGCCCGGGGAGATAGGGCGGGGAGATCCTTGTATGCCTGTGTGTAGGCAGATCTTACCGTCTTGGAAAGCCACCTGAAGACAGTGCCCGCCGAGATGTCTTTTTAATTATTGGGGTTGATAGAAATAAGGAGACATCTCTGGGAGGAGCGCCTGGGGTGCGAGCGTTCCCAGTAGTGTCTCAGACACCTAGAAGGGCACAGGTCCATGTCTCCCCCGGTCTCTCCTCTTCCTAAGATATCCGCCAGTGAGCAGATGACGAGGGAAGGAGAGAGGGAGTGCCCGGTTCCTGATTCTTAGCTAAGAATTTGGGAAGAAACTTCAGACAGACAGAGCCGTCCCTGTAGAAGGTGATGTCTCTGGGGTCCCCGCTGAGGGCATGGATCTCACTTCTTTCGTCTTCTGGCCGAGGCCAGGGCGAGGAGAAAGGTGGTTTTGAGGGAAAGGAGGTCAAAGGGTAGGGTGGTGATAGGCTTGAAAGGGGGTTTTCTGAGAGTGTCCAGGACAATAAAGAGGTCCCAAAGGGGAATGCGCCTTGGGGACTGAACTTCATGTAGAGCCATCCCCCTAGATATCTCTCTGAGAAGGAAATAATTCTCAAAGGAGAGACCGCCGAGATGGCGAATAGTGGTGCAGATAGCCGACCTGTAGCCCCAAATGGAGCTAGCAGAGAGTTTAAGAGAGGAAGATAGGTAGGACAGAAAGTTGCCTATCTGAATATTGGATGGGTGATCATGGGGAACAGAGTGGTCCAAGCACCAGACTTGGTGCTGGCCCTGCGTGAGGCCGAGGCTAAGTCCCGTAGACCCTGCAAGGCACCCGCCCCCATGAGTATGTCTAGGACGGACTGGGATCTGTCTGTGTGGGAGGTAGGGGCAGGTGTTCGCAATTGGGCTGGCATAGGAGCCAAGCGTGTATGCGAAGCATCTGTGGGTTGGAGTGAGGGTGACCTGAGCGGGGTTGCCTGAGCATGTCCCACCAAGTGTTCAGCTGTAGGGGGGGAACATGGGTGAGGGACTTGAGGTCCGGGAACCAGGACTGGGTCGGCCACTGCGGGGTTATGAGGATAAGCCTGGGTCTTTCCAGCCTCGCGTTCCTAATCACCTTGTGGAGGAATGGGAAGGGGGGAAAGGCGTATGCTATGAGGCCCGACCAGGGAAGGGATAGAGCATTGACTGCATAGGCTTGGGGATCGGGGACGGGAGAGAAATACACTGGCAGACGATGGTTGAATCGGGTGGCAAAGAGGTCGACCATAGGCCTGAACCAATATTCCCACACCGTGATCAGGGTTAGCCTGCTGAGGATCCATTCTGTGTGTAAGAGGGACCTGGACCGGCTGAGAGAGTCTGTCAGGATATTGTGGGTCCTCGCTGTGTCTCGCGCGGAGGGTGATCCCCCATGCATGACACCAGCGAAGGAGGACCTCTGCCTGAAGAGAGAGGCCTATGGAGCTACTCCCGAGGCATGACTGTTCTCCAAGTGGGTGCCCCAACCCAAGTTGGAGGCGTCTGTGTAGAGTTCCAGGGGCTGAGTGGGAGGGAGATGGGAACCCCGAGGGACAGTGTGGAGGGGTTGAGCCACTCCTCCATAGCCCAAAGGAACCAAGGCCCGAGGGGAATGGTCTGGTCCCATCGGTCGGAGGTCTGAGACCAACGACCACGGAACTCCCGTTGGAGTTGGCATTTGAGGACCCGGCCCAGGGAATGAGGGACGAGAGGGACTCCATCATCCCTAGAAAGGTCAGGGTTCTGGCCGAGGTGCGGGATGCCCGCGGAGGCTGGAGATGAGGTCCACTATGTGGGCGGACCTCCCCGGGGTCGGGGAGACCTGCATGGAGATCGTGTCAAAACTCATGCCCAGAAAGGAGAGAACCCGCTGACTGGGGTTGAGTTCACACTTGCTGGGGTTGGTGACAAACCCTAGCTTGGAACAAAGGCTCAGGAGGTGGGTGGTGTGGGCTTGGCACTGGGCGCGGGAGGGAGCCAGGATGAGCCAGTCGTCCAGGTACACCTGGAGGCGAATGTCTTCCTGTCTGGCCAGGGAGGCCATCTCCTTGACAACCTTCGTGAAGAGGAAGGGTGCCAGGGAGAGGCCAAAGGGAAGAGCCTTGAACTGGAACACCTAACCCTGCCAGACGAACCGGAGGTATCGTCTGTGGGATGGGTGTATCAGGATCTGAAAGTAAGCGTCCTTCAGATCTATGGAGGTAGCCCAATTGAGATGGTGGATGGAGTCTCTGATCTGAGTTGGAGTGTCCATCTTGAATTTGGTGGGTCTGAGGAACTTGCTGAGGGGAGAGAGGTCAAGTATGGGCCTCCATCCTCCCGAGGGTTTTGGGATCACGAAGAGGTGGGAGTAAAATCCAGGGTAGCAAATCTCCGTGATGGCCCCTTTCTGGAGGAGTTCTTGGACTTCCAGGTGAAGCGCCTCCGCTTGGCCAGGGAGGGTTCGTTGGGGGATGGAGGGGGACAGCGCATCAGGGGAGGGCATTCGTGGGCCGAAGGTAGGTGAAACCCTTCCTGTAAAACTGCCACTATCGAGGGGTTGAGGCCCATACGTCTCCACTGGTGGGCATGCCGGGATAGCTGCCTGCCACAGGGGCCGAGGGTCTGGGGATGGGGGGGAGGTGAGAGGGCGGGAGGAGGGTTAGCTGATAAGGTTCTCCCTGATCCAGGTCCCTCATGGGTGACTCCCCCAGTCACCTCCGGGGCCGTGTCTGTTGGCCGAACCGAAAATTCTGCTGGGGAGGTTTCAGCTTCGGCCTAAAGGGGATATTAGGGCGCTTGGTGGGCCGTGCGGTGCGAGATGGTGACTGCCTGGGCTAGGGCTTGGGCCTGGAAAAGGCGGGGGAGGAACGCAAAAGGGGCCTAGCAGGGCGTGGCGATGGCCTGGCCACAAATGCTGCTGCCTAATTGCGTTCTTCGACTGATTGCGATATGACTGCAGTTGAATAGTCGCCGAAGAGCGACTGGTCCCTGCCCCGGGATGCACAGCAAGGCCGCCTTAAGCGCTGGGGAGAGATTGACCCGTGACAGCACGGTATCTCTACCGACCAATAGGCAATTGAAGTGGCTCCTGGCTACGCTGTCCGCCGCAGCCAAAAGTGATGTGAGATCCTGTTGTCCAGGTATTGCATAAATGGGTCGCTGAACAAGCGAGAATCCGCCTCCTGGTGTGTCTCAAAGCCTGAGTCCGAGGACACTGGGACGGCGCCGTCCTCCTCTGGCCTGAGTTTCCTCCGCCCACTGCAGGAGCATGTCTAGAAAGACATGACCAGCAGTGGTGTGCAGGATCCCCATTCTAGCTACCCGGTCCCACTCCTTAAGGCTCTTCATGGAGATTGTGCTGGAGGTAGGGGGGGCTAGATGGGGAATAAGCCGACAGTCTGTCGCGGAAATACCCATTTCCCTGGTCACCAGATTGTCGGAGAACAGGGAGACAACTGAGGGCTTCTTGTGGTCCTCGAGGAGGGTGCTTACAGGGGCTGCATTAGGGGCTGAGATGGAACCTTGCCCTGGAGGAGGGACGGCCTGTGCACCCCTGGCACGAGTTGCTGGACCTTCCCAGATAGACGTGACGATATTGGTTTCGATCGCTGGGCTGGTGGCGGCCCAGCGAATTTAGAGAAAGAAAGGACGTTGTCAGAGGGTGAGGACTCCCTCACGACAAGGTCTGGGCGCCACCATTCCCGGGTGTACACATCGCACGATGAGGAGAAGGGTTCTTCTTCCTCATCCTCAAACTCTGGGTGGTTGCGCTCCTGAAGAGGTTGCGCAGAATCTTCGTCAGGAGGCAACTGTAGGGGTACGTGAGGGTCCCACCCTAGCTGGGTAGTGGGGGAATGCGAGGGCGGGTCCCTCGTGGTTCTATGATCGGCGGCCAGACTAGGGGGGGAAGCCCGTCCCTCCAATCGGACAGCACCCGAGAGGGGAGACCGAGGTCGAGCCAGCTGGAGGTGGCTGGGTGCCACATCCGACCGTGCAGCTGTTCATGTTGGGTGTCGATGTTAAGCCACTGGTCCCTTTCTAGAATCTCCCAGGGGACCTGGGTAACCTGAAACACCGAAGGGGGGGTACCAAGAGGCCGTGGCCTGTCGTACCCGCTGAGGAGGGTATGGACTTGGGGGATCCCTTGTGTAACTGGTGGAGTGGAGGACGACACGGTAGCCGAGCCCCCTACCCGCCTGTGTGTGGATTGGACTGGCTGCGGCACCACGGTCCCCCCCCCCCCCCCCCCAGCGGAATAGTACAGGTTACCCATGGTCCCGCTAGTCAATCCTCTCCCCGGAGGAACGGGACTGCGGACGTTGCCCAAGTGGGGGGTGGAATAAGTCTGCTCTCCAACGTCCTGTACCCCTAGGGGAACATGGGATGGTCAATCAGGGTTGGTCGACTGCCCGTGTTTATGGACAGGACCGGGGTCATACCCTGGCCTGACCATAAGCCCAGAGTTATGGACACCTCTCGGGTCTTCCTACGGCGTGACTAAAAGTCCACTTCCGGAGTTTGGACACTCCTCATGCACAGGTGTTGGCTGCACCTGTGCCATGTGGGGGGGAGAGCGTCGAGTCTGCGTGTCAAGGTCGGGGGAAGACTAGTGACACACGGCTCATCAAGCGAGTGACGGGTGGTGATTCCAGTCCTGACCTGTTACCCGTGCTGGTCCGCGTCTCAGCAAAGGTCCCCGGGGGCCGAGGGTCATATGACGCAGCATGATAGAGAGAAGTTTCACTGTGCGTCGGGAGGGTAGAAGGCAAGCTGGCCGATAAGGATGGGGGAGAGGGAGAATTTCGATCAGAAGTTTTAAAATGGCTTTGTCTTTTTAGGGGAGCTTTGCCCTTAGATTTTCTGGGCAGGCTGAAAGAAAGACATTTAGAAATGGTGGCAGCTTGCCTTAGCCTTCGGCACAGCGATCGTGTGTCCGCCGGTCAGGTAGGAGGTAGGTCGCGCGTCCCCTCTGCGGAACCCCACGTCTACCCTGGCCGTACGTTCTTCCGTAGCAATGACGGATTGCTCTGAATTGGAATCGACAAGCGGGCTCTCCAGGAATGTGAACAACTTCTGGAAGACGAAGTGACTCGACCCATCGATGTCCTTCACCATGTTGGGCAATGGTGGCAGAGCAAACCCGGAGCACACGACCACAGAGAGGAGACAAGTTGGTCCATCGAGAAAAATGTAAATAAACTCGATCGGCCGTGTGGAACCATACTGATAGAACAGCACCGATAATAGTTGAGCGAGAATGTAAGTCGCTCATGTGTTGTACAAGGGGATCGAGAAATCGATTGGAAACTCAATCTACCCGTACTAGTAGTACTATTACTGCGATAAACTCCATACTAGTATGATAAACTCTGTACACTAAACTCCGGTACGCTGTACGAGGCTGGCCACGAGGTGAGGCAACGATGTGAAAAGACGACCGGCAAGGGGAGAAAGATGGCGGCCAAGGCCGGCGAGTGTTCGATCATCAAAGTGAAGTTACACAGAGCGTGAGGATAAAACACAACAGTAAACACAACAACGCGCAGAGAAGGCCAGTGAAAAGAGTAAATGGGAATATGTTACCACAGGAGGAACGCGAACACCGAGACAGTGCCAATGCAAATTGCACTGACAAAACAAAATCGCGAGAGCAAAACAAAATCACAAGAGCAATACAACAATCAAACAAAGTCGCGAGAGTCATGATGAGCGTGAAAAAGAAAGAAATAACGAAAAATGCTAGCCCACCAAGAGCCTCACATGGCAAGTGTACTTAGGGTTTAGCACAGGCCACAACTGAATAAGTAAAGAAGCAACACACAAGCAATCTTTACACAAAAGCAGAGGTATATGTGAGCAGAGCACAAAACTTATCTTGCTTAGGCTTCAGGCCGAAGATGAATGAGGAACAGGAAGCGGATACCGGCTTTCTTCCTTTGGCGTAAGTGGGTGGGCGTCACGTGACTGTCTTAATACTGCATTAGCCACAAAAAATTTCAGCCTGGCAGAGCTGACTAACTGCCGTTGAATACTATGGTCTGACATGGTACAGTATATGATGCCAAATAGTTAATACAGGAACAATGATTTGTTTACTTTGATTGTTAAACTGTGTACCACATGCATAAACAGTGAGGCAACAAGAAAAGGCATCGCTACAAAGTATGAATGTGTATCTGGTTGTGGTTGGGAGAAGGGCGATCATTCTGCTGGCCTGACCTGCTGCGCAGCCATGGTTAACTCCATACACTACTAATTTTTCTTTTGGGAGATCCTGATCATATGGTTTCATTCCATGCCAAGAACAGAGAAGCATTTGTTTGGACAGATAAACTATATGAGAAAAATATGGAATGAGAAATATAAAAACCTGGAACTCATCCCAGAAGATTGTATTCTCAGAAACTGGAGTGGAAGGGACCTGAACTCCAATATTGGGAACTGTACAAGAGCTGTGTCAGGGTAAATTACCATGTCTGTGATAACTGGCAGTGACAAAAGGTAAGTAAGTAGACACAAGAGCAGACCAACCTTATCAAATAAGAGCCTAAGCTCCTAAGCTGCCGTTCCGCCTCACCAACCCACTTGCTCAGACAATCTGCCCCTTTGCGCATGAAAAAACGCCACCTTCTGAGCTCCTTGACTGCACTCATTGCCCAAAGCACGGGCCACTAGCGTTTTACCTGTACCTGCAATAGCATATCAAATGATTTTAATTCAACTTTCGTTTTTGTACACAAAAGTATAAACGCACACACACGAAAGTGTTTTCCCTCCTTGAACAAACTGATTTCCTAGAAAGTCTTTCAAAACTTGCAATGTTAGACACCATCTGTAAAGTGTTATGACAGATGAAATTCAAATCATTTACGTTTTCAAGTCTTGTGACAGATTTTCCCATAAAAACTAGTATCTCCTTGATGCACTCAACAGAAAACATTTATCATTAACTTCCATCAAATTTACTGTGAAATCAATTACAAAGAATCTAGGGGGAATCTTTGAAAACTACAACAAACATAAGACAAAACAAGAAAAAAAAAAAAAAAAACAAAACACAAACATCACAGGATAAGATTTCTTAAGCTTATTCAGTTTTCTTCAGTTCCACTGGGCTATAACAAATAATGCTCTTGCAAACTTATCTTCACTGAAAATGCTCTTATGGATCTCCAATCCTTCGTAGGCTCATGTATGACTTGTGTTACAAAATGCTTCCCCCCCCCCCCCCCCCCCCGTCAAGGATTAGTCACTGACACAAAAAATCTTGCATACGTACTCAAACAAGAACCTGAACATGTGTTGTCATCACTGCATACATGCATGTCTTCCTGTAATCATTGCCTTTGTAAATGCCAGAAAGTTTGTAGTAATCCACAACTATCAAAATAATGATTACCCGGAGGTCCGTAAAAAAGCACTCCTCGAGACGGGGCCACTTTAAATTTCTCATAAAATTCGGGGTAGAGGAGAGGAAAGACCACCATCTCTTTCAGTTTCATGATATGTTCTTGGAGACCTCCCACGCTGTCAAATGTAACCTGAAAACAGACATTCTGTGGATTCACCACATCTTTTTTTTTCATCAGAAACTGATCATAATCATGCTGTACACAATATTTAATCCATTTGGTCCTTGCATTAAACTGAGGGCAAAGCAATGAAGTAAGCTTGGATGTCAGATTGGAACATTGGAACACATCTTGTTCAAAAATTATCTCCATCAGTGCATTCAATACATCAATATTACCATTTAACTCTCCCACCCTATTTTTAGCATGTCCTAAAATAATCACCACATAAAAAAAAAATGTCTTTTTTAAGTCTTTTGCAGAGCACCTATGATAACTGCACATCCCCCCTCCCCTACAATTACAGGCTCAGGGTCTGTTTACATCAAAAGGGGTGGGGAGTGGGGTGACTTGCAGATCCCCAACCACAAATGTGCCCCTGGATTACTTCTCTGCCATTCCAGCATTTTCACCAAAAGTGTACCACAGCACAGATTGGACTTGAAACTATTTTCATGTACCCTAAGAACCCAGGATTGAGTAAACACATCAGTTCCCTAAAAATCCACAAGTTAATCAGGAAATACCTCTGATCAGACTCTTCAACCACTGTTTATCATTACAGCAAAACTAACGTGTAGAACTTCCTTTCTGTTGCTTCCACACAAGTGACTACATTATCACGACACATGCTGAACCTTCTTTCACTCTCATAGCCTAAAGTAACCTATCCACCAACCAAGTGTTTCACCAACGGTAAATGAAATGGTAATTCATTAAGCCCAATTCGATTTTCTGAACAATTCTTTTCCATGGCATGAAACTTGTCAAAAAGTCTGGAAGCACAGATGTTTTCACTTAGATGTTCCATGGCACTACTCAGAGCTCCAATAGCAGAAAAAACAAAATTCATTGAAATTCTAAAGGGGATGGAAAAGAGAGAGAGAAAGTGAGTGTGTGTGCGAGTGTGTGTTTGCGGACGTGTGTGTGTGTGTGTGTGTGTGTGTGTGTGTGTGTGTGTGTGTGTGTGTTATGGCAGGCATACAGTTTGTTATCTGATGATAACATATATGGCATAAACCACTGCAAGCAGTAAATGTACTAGGACAAAAATTTCATGGCACACAAAGAAAGATTCAGCTGCTCACCGACTTATCAATTTCCATGGGATCAACATCAGCAAGACTAGCCCCAGTTCTCACACGATCTTTCAGTACACGAGATGAGGAGATCATGTCAGCAGTGAAATTGAGGGGACAGATCCTGCAAACACCACATCATCTCTGTTTTTGAAATTCTGACTAATATAAACAAGAATATCAACAAATCCAAACTAGTATAAAAGACTTCAGTTTACAGATCTGCCAACCTCCAAACAACATTTTAGTATGATCCTGAACATGACAAATCTCAGAAATTGCAAATGAAACTTAGTAGCTGCACAATATCAGTGGAAATAGGGAAGATGAAAGGATCAGGAAGAAGAAAGAGGATCAGATGATGAGGATGGAATTAAAATAAAAAAAATGAAGTAATAATATAAGCAAGATTTCAGATATATCAACTAAAACCATTAAGCAACCATGAAGTCATAATCAGCTGCTCAGGAAAGCAAACTGCTCAGTCATGACTGAGGCAACTTGCATAACGCCCACATCCATTACATTTACCCTACAAAAAAGAAAGAAAAATTTTAAGATGAAACTTTTTAAAAAAAAGCAGACCTGGCTCTGGATTTAGCCATGCTTTTGGACTTCCTTCGGTTGAAACGCTGCTCGTCTGAAGTCTCTGTTCCACTGTCAGAATCTGAGGATGTAGAACTTGAGCTGCCATGGAATGCTTGGCGTTTCCTGCGTCAAAGATAGGTTCTCACTTCATAACACTGCACTCATTCTCTCTTTCTATGTACATGTATATATGGAGAGCTTTAAATTTTTTTTCAGTTGTCATAGGACACATATACCCTGGCAGCTTTAAGTCAGGAGCAAAATGCAAAGGTATGAGACAAACTTTTAAGTTCATATCTTATGGTTTTCATGCAGTTTTTACTAGTCATTAGCAATAAGCACCATGAATTTGCTTAAACTATTTTTTGCCTAGCGGACACTGTGTATGTGTAGACTATTAAGTGCTCAGTGCGAGTGTGAGTGAGCATGCATGCACACATGCGCATGTGTGTGTCTGAAACAGAGAGAAAAAAAAAAAAGAGTAAGTGTCTATGTGCATTGTCTTCCAGTAATGCACATGAAGGAAGATTTGTTATCTGATTACATCTGCAAGTGGTAATCTTCCATTGGCTTAAAATATGTTTTGTCATGCTCTGCTGACTGAATTGTGACACTGTCCATTTCTGGGTTGCCTCCTGTGGTATTTTTGTTACTGCCCATTGCATGGAACAATGAACACAGCAGGTATCCAGCCAACAACTACAATGGGTCACTACTCTATTCTTCCTTGATTCCTACACTTTTGTTGCTTGTTTCAATCCCAAATCGATCAAAAGATGATCATTCATTTCTCCATATATGAAATGTGATTGTTTAGACAGGCACGATTTTTTTCGCTTCTGATCCTCCACAAGACTGAGTGAGAGAGAAAAGGGCTGATTCCTTTGTTGGCATAATGCAAAAGGTGCGCAACATCATGGTGCAAGAGCTTGATATGTGATGCACCATGTATAAATTTTAGGCAAAAATATTGCGGTTGCACAAACTGAAGTTCTGTATACAAAACTGCTGAAAACCACATGATCAAAAACAACACAACATGCGATATTCTGCTCAAAATGTCAAAACAATAAATTTGAAGCCAGATTAAGAAACAGACTTGCAAATGCATCTTCATAGGATCATGGAGTATGCATGGGAGTGGGGAACTAGCACGTTAAGACAAGAGGTGGCACGAATATTAAACCATTGTTCTTTTAAAACTTCATTTTTTCCCCCAATGTTCATGTTAAAAAAAAAACACGGAAAAAGCATATCAGGGTGATTTCAAAGCTCTTGTGTGATTTGGGGATCACAAAATGGGGGCAAAAGGTGAAAAATGACAAAAAAAAAAAAAAAAAAAAATAAATAAATAAAAGGTTCATAATAAGAACTGTATTTCTATCATAGCAGACATGTTAGGCGCTTGAAACATGACTTTTCTTGTTTTGCTGAGCTATAGTAATGTAATTCCAAAAGGATTTTTATGTATCTAAACTGCTTTTTTTTTCAATAATTTTTTTTTTCCATATGGAGGCCATCAGGCTTCGCGTTTCATTGCTTCTGAATTTTTCAAACTGAAATAGCAAATGATTAAGTACTGTTTTGACTATAAATAAAATGTAATTGCATGCAGAAATCATTTCTGATCAAGAGAAAAAAAAAAAACATGCTAGCTAGTCTGGATCCAGAGATATTGTGTTCCTTGCATATCAACCGTTGTTGAAAAAAGTGATTTTGAGAAAACGGCGTTTGAAAATAAAGAAGTTAAGCAATTTTCACACACACCCTCCTTCAAATAAAGTCATTTTTCACAAAGAAAAATGTGAAAATAGACAAAATGAACACCACAGATGGTTTCAAAAGACTTTCTTGAGCACAATAACACATAAAACCCAAAACATGATTTTTGAAAGAAAAGGGTCAAATTTTCGTGCCACCTCTCCCTTAACTCTCTTGACAAGCGCGCGCCTACTAGCGCCCGACCGGAAATCACACAGCCAAAAGGCTGAGCGCCTGCCAGCGCCCGGTAAAAAACACGTGGCAACAATGGGTGCCGCCATGTTTCTCGTAGAAAAGGAAGTCTTGCGAGAACGTGACTTCCTTCTCCCTGTAGCCATTTACTTCCGTTTGCAAAAAACTGCGAGTCGATGCGTGCCGTGGTTCTTGAATTACGAATTTTTTAAGTTTTGAGGTCGAAATGCTGTTTTTCACCATGGCTAACCTTGATTTCTGTCGTTCTATAATGAGATTTAGTGATGGAAATACTGTGTTTTGTAGGATTTACGGCATAAGACTTAGTGAAAGTGCTGGGTAATGAAGCTTAGAGTGACCTAGATTTCGACTGGGATGAGGTTCCAGGTATGATGAACGACGATTCGGAAGAAAGTTCTGAAGAAGATTTTTTTCCCCCCGAATAAATGGCTCATCATGTGACATTCTTCAAACTTACGATATAGCAACATATCTATTCGTAGGAATTTTAAAAATTATTTTCATTTCATTCTTTCCTTTCTCTCTTTTAAATTATTTTTTTAATTGGGTAACCATGTTCAAATGATGGAGTAACTTACCTTGCCGATGGTTTTTGGCGTAACTAAGCTCAGATAAGTGCATACTGAAGAGGGGTTAACACAGACAAGAACCTTTAACATATACACTGCTCAGAGTATAATATATCTGAACAGATTTAGAAACATTCTTGCCAAGGCATTTTGCTAGAAATAAAACAAGCCCTGTCTACTGAAACTGAAACCAAGAGCAAATCTTTGCTTTTCTATCCAGTGTATTTACCACCAAAATCTAAACAGCTGATAAGAGAGAATGCTAAAATTTTTTACACTCAAAACAAGTGTCAACTGTTTTCACTGATGGACATGAAAAAATTTGATCACATCCCACACCTGATACTGGGTCTAAGATGGGCAGGCGAACAATAGGCAGCCTGCTTGGGCATCCGTCTACGTGGTGGTGGTGAATCCCGATGAAAAAATGAAGGTTGCTTGGTTCTTTTCTTGGCCTCTGAATACAACAAAGAAGTTTCAACCATGAAAACATTAAATTTTGCTTTTATGAGACTTATAATAATGAAAACCACATAAAGACTTTGTGATGATTTTATATGCTCTTATACATCACTGGTTTTCTCAATCAAGTGTCATGGCCATTTCTGTACTTTGTTCTCTTCATCATACACCAATTTCACAAAACTGTTTTCAATCCCTTTACCTTCAAAAATGAAGATTTCAATGGCTACTATGGATGTTTTGAGTGCAATATATAACACCCAGCCACAGTATCTCGACACAGCAAATCACCAACAAAGAAATGTCATATATAGCTTTAGTTTCATTGTTAACTCTCTTGACAATCGGGCGCCCGCTAGCGCCCAACTGGAAATCACACAGCCAAAACGCTGAGCGCCTGCCAGCGCCCGGTAAAACACGGCAACAATGGGCGCCGCCATGTTTCTCCTAGAAAAGGAAGTCTCGCCAGAACGTGATTTCCTTCTTCCTGTAGCCATTTTCTACCGTCTGCAAAAAACCGCAAGTTGCCATTGTTGCCATGTGCCGTGGTTCTCGAGTTACAAATTTTTTAAGATTTGAAGTCGAAATGCTGTTTTTCACCATGGGATGACCTTGATTTCTGCCGTTCTATAATGAGATTTAATGATGGAGATACTGTGATTTGTAGAATTTACGGCAAAAGACTTAGTGAAAGTGCTGGGTAATGAAGCTTAGGGTGACCTAGATTTCGACTGGGATGAGGTTCCAGGTATGATGAGCAACGATTCAGAAGAAAGTTCTGAAGAAGAAGATTTTTTTTTTCCCCGTAAAATGGCTCATGTGACATTCTTCAAACTTACGATATAGCAACATATATATTCGTAGGAATTTTAAAAATTATTTTCATTTCATTCTTTCCTTTCCTCTCTTTTAAATTAACTTTTTAATTGTAACCATGTTCAAATTACGGAGTTACCTATCTTGCCGATGGTTTTCGGTGTAACTAAGCTCAGATAAGAGCATACTGAAGAGGGTTAAGCAGCTACAGTCAAGGTTTTCATATCATTTGACAAAAACTTTGGAAAAGTTTTCACTCACTTTATAATCTGAACTCCACCTCTGACACATATCACTTAAGCTGATCAATTGGATAGAAATTTCTGTGGAGCAGCTTCCCGCTTACAAAAATGTCAGAAGGCCAGATATCATCCAATCAAACTAAACTTATATGACAGAAAATCCAGTGTCATTGTTTATCATGCAGTAAACAGAACAAATTATTCACTACACAGGTCTGAGACCTCACAGTAGTATAAAATTCATAAATCGCGCTATGTATTTCTTTATATCTACATAAATAGCTGTCTATAACCTTTGCTGCCATGCTTTTGTTTTGAAGTTAAAGTGCAGTCACCCATTAGTGTTTGTAAAATTGATTAAAAGAAAAAAAAAGTTGGGGAAAAAGTCTAAAGTACACCATTCTATCTATCTGTCTGTATATAACATTTGCTGAAAAGCTTTTGTTTTGAAGTCAAAAGTTTAGTCACCCACTAATGTCAGTAAAACTAATTAAAAGCAAAAAAGTTGGGGAAAAAAGCCTGAAGTATCAACAAATGTTTTCTGATGCAGAGCATACATAGCACAGGAAATGAAACTTATTTTAAGCTCTGTCTGGTAACAGACTGCTCACCTATTGCTGGAGCAATGTATAACTGTGTCCTGGGCTTGTGTTCTCTTAGAGAGTAAGAGCGCCTCTTCTGAGTTTCATCCTCCGAGTCATTCTTTTCATCATCATGAGTTCCATCTGAAAGAGGAAAAAAAGCATCAATTATTACATGATCATTCTGACCAGCTGCTGTAGCACACGGTAACAGATGCCTGCAGAACAATCTGTTTCAAGAGTATTACTGAAAAATCTTTCAGTGTCAGCTAAGTTTTCAGTATCAGAACATTTCTATTTGTACTTTCAGATTTCCAACACATACTACTGGCAAAAAGTTAAGGGCCACCTGTCATTTTGACGTTAGTGTCTGAGTGTGTAAATAATAGGCTTGAAACGAAGTCACAATGACCCAAACTTGGTTAGACATATTGAACAGATGTTCCTTAACAGATCACAACACCTAAAAAACCACTGCGGTACAAGATGGAGCACAGCTGCACATGCAGAAACCACGTAAAACCGGTAAAAACGGGTGCCTGTGGGAGCATATGAGTTTGAAAAAAAGGGCGAAATGCTCGTGGTCAATCATGATGCATGTGCATAGCACCTCGCTCATGAACACAGATCAGATGCCGTTGGCCACAAATCTGTAAACAGAACGGTCGTCTACGCCATCCCAAAAAGCATGGCACAAAGGCAAAGACTGGACCCTGCCGATCGTGGACGTGCCTTAGTGTTGACTGACAAAGGGATTTCTGGCCGCGAGGTGGCTAGGCGTCTGAACGTGTCCCATTCCACCATCCAACGTCTTGTAGAGAGGTTTCAGGCCACTGGCAGCGTGCAGGATCGGCCACGATCAGGCCATCCTCGGTGTACCGACAAACATGCTGACCGATTCCTCCTGCTGTCTGCCCTACGCAATCGGACTGTCACCTCATCCAATTTAAGGTGTGAGCTCCTGCAGGCTGCAAATGTCAATGTCAGTAGAAGGACAGTTCGTAACCGTTTGCACCAGTTCGGGCTGTCAACCTGGAGACCAGCAGTCGAGTACCACTTACTCTAGCTCACCGCAGAGCACGGGCAGACTGGTGTCGTCATCACGTTCGCTGGACGAGGCAGCAATGGTCTCGAGTGCTGTTCACAGATGAGTCCTGCTTCACCTTGGCATTCAATGACGGCAGGACCTGAGTGTGGTGAAGGCCAGGAGAATGTTTTGCTGATGCCACAGTTCGTGAGGTGGATCGTTACGGAGGGGGTTCTGTGATGGTCTGGGGTGGCTTCAGTCGTCAAGACAGAACTCCCCTTAGGTACTCCAAAGTGATTTTTAAAATGTTTTTGACTGTTGTTTTCAATAGGTCAAGGTTATAGAACAACTTAAAACTAAGAAAATTATGTAAAATTTATAGCTGTAGCTTAATTAGGAGCGAAGTTATGATTTTTTAAATTTAATTTTTTTTACGACAGTCAGAATTCCCATACGGGCCATGTTTGGAGGCCTGTAACTCGGCCATTTGGCAAGTGACATGTCTGAAACTGTGGGGGTGATTGATGTCAACCACTTGTAATATACACTGAATTTTTTTTCAGACCTGAGGCTCTTGCAGAGTCCGACTACCACACTCCTAAAAATGCCAAAATCTTCATTTTGACTTTTTTTCCCTCCCATATCGGCAACCAAAACAAGTTATAAAATGACACATCCCTGCTTCCAATTGACATACAAGCATAACTTATATCAAAATGATCAGGATTACAAGATCTATCCAATAAGAAGACATTCAAGCATGTCAGCACAATTGTACACCCCCATACCACCTTCACCCCACCCCCCCCCACCCTTTTACCTAACTTCTTGTGTGCCATGTAAACATTACGTATACAAATTAAATATCTCTGCTTGGCATGATCTTATGAAAACATATGATTGACATTTGTACCAAAAGTAATGCTCAGAAGATTAAAAAGCAAGAAACTTTGCCCCCCCCCCCCCCCCCCCCCCCCCCCCCCTCCTCCTCGCTCTTCTCCCACCCCCTTTCCTCCCCTCCATCCTAATCTCCAGTGCCTATGCTTTCCATATATAAGTGAAACTTATATATGACTGCCAAGAAATACTGTATAAACAATGCCATTGCAAAATAAATACACTCATCCCTTGAGTTTTTACCCTGGCCCCATACCCCCTGCCCAGCAGGAACTGAATGGACAAACTTAAAGGTTTACTTAATTGTAGTTGAAAGCCTGAAGAATTGCTCCTCTTTCTAATTGGCATACATTTTTAGAATTGATAAATATCCGGACGAGCACAGTGTAGAAAACCAAAGAAGGGATAGGAGTGAGATGTGCATATGCTGGCCAAGGCTCGCAGCTAATCAGCAAACAGCACCAACTTTCAACACACGCTGACACACAATCACCATCAAAAGTACAAAAGACAGTGTATGGAAATGAAAGATGAATAACAGATTTTGTCTGATGTATTTTCATTTTTTGATTGATTTTCAAACATTTGGAGAAAATAACAGTCAAATGTGGGTTAACAGCCCACTGCCTCTTTCTTAGTCATGGAGAGAAAGTTTGTGTAGAACTGGCCATTGTTACAGTGTATGTTGACCAGAACAATGCCCGTTGTAGCAGACACTAACTGCACAGTTTGGAGCACCTGAAAAAAAAAAAGTAATAAATAAATTGAGTTAAGGTTGTCATTAATTGATAAATCATGATGATAGCTAATCCATTCCATTCCATTCACACACACACACACACACACACACACACACACAATCACGCACACACACATAAACATACATTATCACCATAACTGCCAATGACAATGGAGTGCATAAGACAAGTGTTTTAGAATCTCTGCTTGATTTATTTGATAAAGGAAATACAGGCACAAAATTAATATTCTGTACAAAGCTTAAATAAATGTTTGCGAACTGCCCAAAAACATGGACAAAACGAATCACAAGACAAAACACATGATTCGTTTGCCGACGTTTTTTTGCAGGTCACAAACGTTTTTTTAAAGATTTGTTTAGATTTCCGCCTGCAGTCGTCTCACTTTGCAACTAGATCTAATATTCTATACATTTTCCTACTGGAACTATGCTAGTTTCAGCTGTTTCATTCGACATAGGGCCTCAAAAGCGTCGTTGGGCACGGTCACGTGACCTAATAAAATTTGATATTTAAGTCGAACAGGAAAGATCTGGTTAAAAAAAAATCAACAGAAAATAAGCCTTGAAGTCATACAAACTACACCTGTAACATATCCATGGAATCTAAGCAGCAGTTTTAATTTGGTGTAAAATACAAAACACATACTCCTCTCATCAGCACGACCCCACCATTACTCCGGTCTGATGTTTCGGTCGTCAAACAAAAACGAAGTAATCTTCAAAATATATGACAGTAATATAGTTAAATCGTGATGTAAAACTGACGGAAAGGTTGTAACTTACCATTCAAAATAGCCGGAATGGCGTGGTTTGAAGACGACTCGTCGATATTCGATAGATTCCGTTTAATATTTACGGGTCGCATGCCGTCTTGTACTTAGCGCCATTTCAATGTTCGTATCGACGTCGAAGCTGCACCACGGCTTGTTTCATAGCTTTGCGCTCCGCGGCATTTGAACGGACAAACTTAAAATTTTTACTCAAATATATAGTTTAAACCCTGAAGATTTGCGTGAGTGTAAAAGTATAAATGTCGCTCTTGGTTTTATTCTGGAAATTTTGCATGAAACATTTTAAAACGGTTTTTTTCACTCTGAATTTTCTGTTGAATGCCTTCACTTCTTCGCACACGAGACGTTACGGGGATGACTCTTCTTCCTGTTTTAGCATACTATTTTTAGAACTACTAACGGTGCCACCGAGCGCATAGCAGACGATGAAAGGCAGTGATCGGAGCGAGACGCGCGCATGGCGGCCGACGGCTGCGGCGCTACTCCTCCGCAACTCCGTACAGCGCAAACTTTCAACACACGCTTACACACACTCACCACCAAAAATATAAAAGACAATGTATGGAAATGAAAGATAAATAACGGGTTTTGTCAGGCGTACTTTTATTTCTTGATTTTTTTAGTAAATATTTGTAGAAAATCACAGTTGAATGTGGGCCAACAGCACACACTGCCCCTTAGTCATACAAAGAAGTTTGGAGTACCTACTCCCCTATATTCAAGGCATGCTGACAGGGGTGCGGTACCGTGACGAGATTGTGAGGCCCCTGATCCAGCCCGCCCTTCAGGCCATGGGTAACGCTGCTGTTTCCAAGACGACAACGCCCGTCCACACCGAGCCCAAGTCGTGGATGATCATCTGCAGCAAGAGGGGATCATCCGGATGCAGTGGCCATCTCGCTCACCCGATCTGGCTCCAACTGAGCACCTCTTGGATGTCCTTGGACGGCGGGTAGCCCACAACCACCCCCCGCCTGTGACATGGCCCAGCTCACTCTCTTTCTGCAGCAGGAGTGCAGGCCATACCGCAGGACACTCTTCGGACCCTGGTGGACTCCATGTGTCGACGTTGTGCTGCTTGCATGGCGGCATACGTAGGCTACACTACACTCGGTACTGAATGGTGCAGTTTTCAGTTGTGGCTTATGTGACGATCCTGAGGAAGGGTGATTGGACATTACAGCCCGCTGTCCGCGTTTGATTTGTTGATTTCATGCAATCGTCCAATGAATTTGTTCTTGAACAAATTTGGAAGATTTTGCGTCCGTTCTTCTTAACATTGGCTGCAGTGTTTTGGTCTGGGAGACAGCGTTGGCAATGGCCCTCAACTTTTTGCCAGTAGTATAGTAAAGTACTTTACTTAAAATATCAATCAAATACTCTTTCACACATCTGTATTGAGTATTGTGTAAACGAGTGTGGATTGTAAAGCGCTTAGAGCTTGGTCTCTAGCCGAGAATAGGCGCTATATTATATAAGTATTCATTATTATTATTATTATTATTCAGAAAACATACACACGAGCTTGCATGACCCCTGCTTTTGACATCATCCCCTCTTTACACCATACTTGCACACTGACAGTCACACATACATACCTGCCTATAGGCCTCAACCTCTCTGCCAAATGCATTTACATATATAACAAAAAAGCAGGCTTGGAAACAGGCTTAAAAAAAAAAAAACCATTTAATTGCTGCTCAAGTGCACGCGGATGAATCCACATGCTGTTTTCTCACATTACAACTAATAAATATTGAAAACTTCAAAAATGAAATTTAAAAAATGTGTTTAACAAGTAATGTTTAAAAAAAAAAAAAAGATTCACAAAGAAAAATAAGAGCATAAATTCTGACTGGAAAGCTAAGACATCAGCTACGGAATTTTTCTGTATTACAAAATATCCTAGAACATTTTATACCTGAGTTTGATGCTGAATTCTCTTGTCTCTCATCATCAGTCTTTTTGGTGCGTGCTCTCTTACACACGGCTGTACATGTCTTCGAATTCCTGACAAACATCATGATATAAATGAGGCATGTAAAGGTTTTTCAAACGAATAAAAACAATAATACCTATCTTAATCCACATAATAAAACACACACCAGGGAATCCTCAGCAGGAAACATTTGAAATGAAAACAAACTTACTACAACGTCACATTCCATTAACATAATAGGTTTTGATAACTGGGAGCCAAAAGACTGAAATCTGGTATACTATGGAAGTTCTACTGAACACTCAGGGTTTCAATTCATGAGCTTATGAGAGCATATCACAAATTCAAACTGAAAAATGACATACATGAAAAGGAATTTTACAACTAAAAGAACTGATATGATACACTTACCTGTCCAAACATATACTTCTTCCAACATGGCAGAGAACAATGTCATAATATCAGATTCCCCCCCCCCCCCCCCCCCCTTGCCCCCCAAGCAAACCAGCCAGAGTGATTACCCGTGGTAAATTCACATTGCGCCCTCATAGAGCTAGCCTTTGTTTTTTTTTCACCTTTTCTCAAATAAACTGGGATGTTGGGAGGCATCCAAGTATTTGGACAGAAAAGTTATTTCTTTTCTTTCAGGTAAGTTTGGTGTAATCTTTGGCATGTAAACCAGAGGTCAGGGAGCTAACCTTGTACCGATAAAAATCAGTTCCCAGAACAGCCTCTCAGTTCAATGCCAAGCAAACCAGCCGGTTTTTACCGCAGAAAAGCCTCTCTCTTGCATACACACTCTGTCTCAGTGATTACCCCATGGTAAATTCACATTGCGCCCTCCTCCCTTTTTTTTATAGAGCTAGCCTTGTTTTTTTTTTGTTCCATTTCTGTCTGGGTGAACTCAAATAAACTGGGATGTTGCACTGAGGCATCCAAGTATTTAGGACAGCAAAAGTTATGATTGACCCCAATACTTTGATTTTATTTTTCTATGCTTGATTCAGGTAAGTTTTGGTGTAATCTTTGGCATGTCAAACCCCCTAACGGAAGCTCTGCAATTTTTTGTTCCCGATATGAAATTAACCCCGCCCCAACCCTCACTCTCCTAAATTTATGGTGAAGTTATGAAAATCCTCATTTTAATGATTTGAAATCCTGACATGCATAAATGTTCCCATACTCATACCAAAGTCTCTTCAAATCACTGTATTTAAACATTCACACATTACATTTCTTTTTTATTGTAATCTTCACTGGAATTATGAATATGAGGAATCATCAATTTTCTGATAATGAATTTTTTCTTTTCCCTAAGATAACATACATTAAAAAAAAAAAAAAAAATCACACTTATATAAAGGAACTATATCAAACTTTAAAGTTTACTAACCTCGCTTGAATTATCTGGTTCATCAGAACGACATCTTTTTCCTTCTCTGCATTTCCTTCACTGCCCTCTTTCTCTTCATTTCGTGTGCTTCCACGAAAGCGGAATGGTTTTCGCCTCAAACGAGAGCTTCGTCTCACAGCACTATTATTCAGGTCTTCATCATCATGATCCTCATCAATATCTCCTCCATTCTGATTCTCATTATCATCTTCGTCATCTTCTTCATCATGCTGACTGCTGGTCTTGGTCGTCATTTGACTCTGTGTTTTGTGTCTGTCTTGGCTCTTAGTTTTATGCCAGTGAGACCTCTCCTTTTGGTCATCTTCATCTGAGCTGTTCTGTGACTGTATACGTCGGCGATGAGCTTTACGTCTCGGGACATCATAGTCCTGCTCATTTAACATCCGTGAACGCCTCCTTGAAATTATTTCTGCAAAAAGAAACACTGTAAGGATTCTGACTGAGAGTACAAAATATTATTCAGACGTCACAAGGTTTTAAGATCTAAATTACTTGTCATGCCTAACCTCTCACTGAGGCCTATGTCATCCTATTTACTCTCAGTCTCACTGCCATGCGTGCGTGCGTGACACCAAGTGTAATGTTAAAATGCTGAGTATCAAAGTTTCTTATGCCATTTTTAATATAATACTACTAAGCATTATATCAATGTTAACATAATACTATTAAGCATTATATTAATCTAAAAACAAAGAAACAAAAACACACACACAACTGATGTATCAAACATCTTGGATGGCACACACTATACAGGAGACTAAAACAGACTACAGTATTCTTGATAACAAGACAAAACACAAATAAACACACATGACAAGGTGCAAAACGTCACTCATGTAGAACACAAAACCAAACAGATAAGTGAATTTTTAACAAATGTTATCTTCAGATGTCACAAAAGAACAGAAATAAAAATGCACCTAACAATACACCCAGATGGCTATCAGTTGCAGGATTCTGCTGCCAGTAACAGCTTCCTGAGGTGTATTGCTTACTGCACTGTTGTCTTGCAATTTGTTACGTCTGAAGACAAATTAGTTATAAAATAATGTCTCTTTGGTCATGTGTACTAAAACTTTTAAACAGCATCGCCTTGCACCTTGTGTGTGCTTATTTATTTGTGTTTTGCCTCATGGTTTGACAAGGTTCATACAGATTTTCTGACAAAAAATTTCATGGACTTTTAAAGAATTTTAAAGCACTTTTTTTTTCTTTTTAATTCAAAGACTTTCTTCGAGGATGACTTCAAGAAAAATAACCTTGAAATATGGACACAAGTTCGGTTATTTACTGTCTAGGATCTTCTTGCATATGCGGCAAAAGCTTTTTGTCCCCTGGGTGTGCCTGCAAACATTCTTTGTACTCTTCTTTTTTCCAGCCAAACAACGTTGAACTAACACTTCCATGGCATGTTGGCTTTATCGGCAAGATTGTCGGTCAACTCTGACTTCTTTTACTTTCACACTTTTTTAAAAACTCAATTTCAGAATTTTCTTTTCAAAAGATTCAAGATTTTACAGACTTTATTCAGAATCATTGGCAGCGACAAAATTTAAGCACTCTTTAAGGGCCTATAAGCAAAAGCCTGATTTTTAAGGACTTTCAAGGCCTGGAAAGGGGGTCCCCAAAATTAAGGTCTTTAAAGGAACAAAATCCAAAATATTCAGTGTCCCCTGGAAAAAAAAAAAAACGAACAAGAGAGGCAGTTTGTCTACAGATGACTCAAATGTGATGCATACATGAGACAGCACAATGAAAGGTACAAGACAGCTGGAAAAGAAGAGTATGTACTACACTACTACCACCTGACAAGCAGTCAGCAAAAACTCTAGCAGACAAACTTCTGAATTCTCGTTTAATCACTATTTCTTCAGCGCCATAAGGCACTATAAAACACTTCCCTCTCCCTCAACTTCATCATTTCATACCAAAGCCACTTCCAGTCTTGCCTCCTCGAGTGCAGCACTCTGAAATATCTAACCTTGATTACTGAAGCTCTCTCTGCCAGTTAAAGAATGACCACATCTGCACCTCTCAAAGTGAAAAGTAAATCCTAGAGATCTATTTCTGTCATACAGTGAGGTCTCAGTTTCAATGTATTGAAAACGTACATCATTAGACTGATGTAATATGAGTACTTAATGTGCATGATGCTTAACAGTGTACATGTGATCTAGCTTAGTTGTTTATTCAGTAATACGTTAACTCATATCTCCACCTCTGGCAGAAATGGTTTTAAATGGTCTGATCTTGACAAAATTTATTCAGATATATATATATATCTCTTTTTTATAGTTTTTTCATACATCATTTAGCAAAACTTTTATCAGTTTGTAAAGCAATAATTTCAACTGATCATCACTTATAAGAAAATGATAATTCTGTAATATTGACTTTATTGCTGAAAACTCTAATAACTGATTTATGGCCATTGTGATTCTGTGACATCTACACACACAGAAGACATTAACAATACCATAAACGTCTAATTCTGCCAAGTTAATGCGCTCATGCTTATACTTGCTGAGAAAATGCCAAAGTTGACTGTTTACCACGGATACACACATACACATGGGCAGACAAGTGAAACATTATCATTACATACTATGGATTTAAATGTCTAGACAAATAAACAATATCATATGTACGCAGAAAGAGGTATAAGTACAGTAGCATTAAGAAGTATTCTCTTATTAACCAACAAAAGTAACAATTTTTTTCCATTTTTAGTGTTTTCACTAATGTTTTTCCTTTAATGCAGTTCCCAACTTACCATCATCGGAGGAATCAGCAAACACATAGTTGTATGATCTGCTGAAATAAAGGAAACAAAGAAAAAAAAACACAAAACGAAGTCAATTCCTTATCAGTCAGGCATGAAATGAAAATAACTGGATGACTATGCTACAGCTCTGTAGTTTTTTTTTTTTTTTTTTTTTTTTAAAGCTTCCCATTCCCCTGCCCCCTAAAACACACAAGCACAAGCACTGACAAAAACACAAACATTCAGACAAATGGAAAGATTTTGTTTTTCTGTTGTTTTTGACAATTCAACAAAAATTTCAAGGCAAATCTCTTGCAAATAACATAAGCAAACCAAGTTTGCTTGCAATTCTTTTCTGTATTCAAATAAAAAAAAAATCATTACACTGAAAAGTAAAATTCTTTCATTATTTATTCTTTGCATTTCTACAAAGGAAAAAAAAAGGAGGGAAAAACACACACACACACACAAACACAAAAAAAGAGAGAGACAGTGAAACAGACAAACACTTTAAATCTATTGATAAGAGGACCCAGAATGTTTGTCAATGCTGTTACTCTTTTTCTAAAATGTGACAAATAATTACTTCTGGAATCATTATTAAACAGAACTTGAAACTGATGATTTACTTTATTGAAACATCAAAGCTGGAAAAAAAAAAAAAAATCACATATTACTTCAGCCGTGTTCTTCAAAACATTCTAGCACACCTCTACTTCAGAGGTGTCTTAGAATGTTCATAAAATGACAATGCCAAAACTGAGATACCTGGGTCCTGTCCTTGGACGCAGTCTGGATTCCACAATTTTCTCCTCAAAGACAGATCGATTTTTCCTCTGATAGACAACCCCACTGTGATCACTGTCATGTCCCTGCAAAATAAATGATTCAAGTGACATGAATTTCAGTAAAGTGCAGCAAAGTACATAATAAGGAAAAAATCTATAAAAATCTAAAACTATAAAACCATAAATATGGTGCCCATCAAAGTCCAATAGATCTCTGTCTTTATGTACAATCTGTAGGCCCAAGGTTCATGTTAATTTTACTCCCGTTACCAGACTCAAAAAATCATGAACAGTGAATGGGTGACTGTCTTACACACCTTGCCACCCAGTTCTGCCCACAACTGTCACTGAGTATACTGAGTATTGAGAGGACACATTTTTTGTTAAAGAAGAAAAAAGAGAGAGAAAGAAAGAAAAACATTTCACTTTTCAGAGAAAAAAACAAGCAAACAAAAGAAAGAGTTCTGTTCCTTTCCCACCAGTTTAAAGTAAGCTCTATTCTGTTAAACTTAAAGTCCAATCGGCAAACAATGCCAGCTGCCTAATTTCTTCCAACTTAAAAAAAAAATTTTTTTTTTTTTTTTTACTCTTTTTTCAAAGTATCATTTTCTTGATTAACATGCAGAATGATATACCAATATCTACAAAATAAAACATTAAAAAAAGATGTCAAGGCATTGGTTTCTCTCTCTCTCTTTTATCTTCTATTATAGTACATACATAACTCATTTCACAAGAGACAAAGCATAGAGAATACAAGTGTCTGTTACCTTTAAGTAATATCCTAATTAACCCTGTATACGAAGGTTATGTGTTGATGGAAAGAAGCACAAAAAATACTTATGAAAATTTCTTTCCAAGAGGCACAGCAATCCTAGAAGTCTGGCTTCCTTACATCAGCTGATCATCTTCTCTCATATGGGTAAATCTGACCCTAATTCCATAAAAGGGATTCCCAAAATAGCAAAATTATCCTGATTTTACAGATAAATGATAAGCTTGCAGAAAAAATTCAAGGTGTCAATTTTGCTGATAGTTAATATTAAATACCAAAAGAGAGCGAGAGAGAGGAGGATAGGGGTATGGGGGGAAGGACATTCATTCCATGTTCTCTGGTTGATGTAACACAATCCCTGTTACATTTTCTACTTCTGTAAAGTGAATGGAATTTATATGCATACTGATTACACAAAGGAATAAGTCAGTTATTTCCTTCTAATGCTTATAAGCGTATGCACACGCACTCTCATATATCCTAAACATCGCCTCTACAGGGCCTCAGAAAAATAAAAACATGGTTGCATAAGCCTATGGCAGATGAAACAACTGTTGAAATCTATCCACTTTAATTTTTTTTTCTATCCCATTCTGTGCCATCTATGTGGCATTGCATCCAATATTGCTAGTCATTCTGACCCCGTGTCCACAGCCCAGCCTCTTCTGCTACAGCCCAACCATCGGCAATTCACAGAGAGCAGTCAATATCATCATCATGAGGCAACCCACCAGAAGAGACACTGCACTGCTGCTGGGTCATTTTGGTGGTGTTCCAATAGTGCCTGTTCTGATCCACTGATGACAATAATTGCTTAGCAACGAAGCTGGCATGAACGAGCTGTCCTTCCAGATGGTGTCACTACATCCATCCAACAACAGTCTCCATGAAATAGCCAATATCTGTGACTTCTATCAAATGAAGGCCACAGACATAGAGGCAATCAAAACTAAAATCACTATGAAAGCAGGGTATGAAGGGCCACAGAATTTGACCTTTTTTTTATACTTATAGATGAGGATGAAGATGCTGCTACTGTTTTACATTCTGGTCAGACAGAGACTGGCTGAGGTTCTGCTAGACCAGTATATATTCAGGTTATGGCTAATAAATGTTTGCTTAGAGAGTTGCAGTACCATGTTCCAGCCCACAAATTGAGCCCCCTGTGTGGCTTTATCTCTCTAGAGGGGCATGTGGAAGAAACATGTAGAAACCATACATCCTATATATCTGGTATACTCCTGTTTTGTTTTCCATCCAAAATTTCACAATAAACATGTGGAAACCATGCATCCTATATCTGATATGATCCTGTTTTGGTTTCCATCCAAATTCAGCATTGCTTGCTACTCACTTAAATTGTATGGTGATCCACTTTTTGTTTAAAATGTAGCTGACTCACAATGTCAACTGCATGGAAAAACCGTCTTTCAAATCATGATTGCCAAAACCACTAGATCAACACTTAGTCACCACTTTAGATGATGCTTCCAAAATAATCAAACCACTGTGGTTCTTCTTCTTCAGCGTTCCTAGTCATGCTAAACTGAGAGTCCGGTGTTATGGGAGAAGGCTACCACCTGCTTCAGCGATGCTGCCAGTCCCCCCACAGCTTCTCCTTCAGGTCCCCTGCACCGGGCCAAATTTGCTATCATTGGGTGTCAAAGGTTGAACAGGACTGGAGAATGTGGGCTGGCGTCTGTGGACTTGGGCCACATAAGCACTCACCGGTGTGAGGTATTTTTCAGCTTGTGGGATTCAAAAGAAGCCAACAATGTCCTGTTCTTAGTCTTAAGATGGTGACGACATGCTGCACCCTTTCCAGCTGGTAAATGCCATACTCACTGTAGGTAATATGTGTGCATTAAAAGGCCACTAAACCCCATTCTCTCATGCAATGTGTACTTGCACTAGGAAGTGCACACAGTCAAACACACAGAGAATCAAGCGTTCATGCTCACCCCCCACACCCCCTCCCCACACACACCTTTTATAAAAATACATTCTCGAAGGTGGGCGCACAATTGGGGCCTTGAAATTAACACTGGTAAGCCAGCTGAGTAACAAGGGCAACAACTTGCACAACATATTCAAAAACAAAAGAAACAATAGTGACTCGGACCTATTTACCAATCATGATTTTAGTAGCATTTCCATGCAATCGACACATGGTGGAGTTATCATGTTTTAGAATATATTGTGCAGAAAACTAAAGCTAGAAATGATGCAAATTTAGGATAGGTACTTCTGACTCTGAGACTTACACTACTTTTCTTGGATCTAACCCATTCATTAACTGTCTCTCAGTTGATTGTAATGGCTGCCTCGCAGGTGTTAACAGAATTTTTGTTTCTTGCTGGTCCCATGTACTTGTAGTTTCAAAAGGTAAGCATAACCTCTGGAGAGGGCCAGCCAGCAGAATTGATCTTATCCTGTACTTGGATGATGATGATAGCTACATTGCACATCTACTAATCTGGATCAGTCCTTTCTTGTCAGAGAGATTTTTACACTGAAAAGAAATGTTCAACCTATCATGAACAGCCTCACTGAGTAGTTCCCTTGGGAGGATAGTCTTTTGATGCAATAGCTCCTGTATTAAAAACGAGACTTCTTTTTTTTTTCAAACATGAGCGATCTTTTTTCATTATTCTTTTTCTGTGTCAGAGAATGCAATTTTGTTTATATATTTTTTTTCAAAACATGAGCGATCTTTTTTCATTATTCTTTTTCTGTGTCAGAGAATGCAATTTTGTTTATATATTTTTTTTTTCAAACATGAGCGATCTTTTTTCATTATTCTTTTTCTGTGTCAGAGAATGCAATTTTGTTTTATATATAAGTCTGTCCTTAAAAAAATGTTGACACATTCCCATGACACCATTTCTCGCATGCCTACCGCGAACATGTTTGCAATGTCGGCTGTCCATTGGCAGCAAGGTCTGCCAGTAAGTGACTGCTCATTAATTACTCATAATGACTAACCGCAAAGGGCAGCATGATGTAGAGAAAAGAGGTTTCTGCACTCCTTGTAAGCCTTCACCTTAGCAGCTTGAAATCTTTAAACAGGACTTGTCTACTCCTTGTTAACATATGCAATGCATATTATATGTGCAGCACCTATCCACCTGGTTCATAATGGGCGATTTACAATTCCAGAACACCCGGCTCAATCACCAAGATGCTTCACACTCTGCAACTGCCAACATTCGAACAGCACAGCCGTGATCTATGCCTCATCTTCCTCTTAAAGGTGGTTGAGGGGTTGGTACCAGCCATACCATCTGCTGAATATCTACATATTCTAATTCCACATAAACCAGGATGACTCGCAAGGCCACGAACATCTGGCATTTACTATACAATCAGTGCGATCTCCGACTGTATTAGAAACAACACAAGAACATTCCAAGTCAGCAGATGCCAGACAGAGCAGTTCAAACAGTCTTTTTTTGTTAGTGCAGTAAGAGACTGGAACCATCTTGAAGAAAATATTGTTAGGGCACCATCCATAGAAACTTTCAAAAGACTGATTGCACCACAACAGCAAACTAGACTGCCCACACCCCCGAACCTGTCGCGATAATGCCCTAAGATGTGGCCACAGCAACGTAACGACCAGATCCAGATGTATGGCCTAGATATTTCACTTTTGTTTGGCAGAGTTTTCATGTGAATATGTACATTTTGTCATACTTTAGTCTCATCTGGAAAGTTCAAAGTGCTATGGTGGCTGGTATGTGAAGTGCATAGTCATCACATTGTCAAACTGCTGTCATCTATCATAAACTTTATTTTGACTCCGAGAGGGACATCTGACCCCGTTTGCACTCACAGATCTCAGCTCTTCAACTTTTTTCTGATCTAGTAGTTTTTTTTTTTTTTTTTTTGTCGTTGTTTTTGTTTTAAACATAATTACCTACCGTTTGGTATCTAAGTACGGAGTGTAATGGATGGTTAGTAACCTATACTGTACTACGTGGGTATTCCCGAAAGTGACTGGTTCTGCGAAAGGATTCTTTGGAGAACTTTATCTTTCGCTTAATTGTTTTATTCAAAACAAGAGTACAGCTGGTCTTGTAGACGATGGGGGACAGGAGAGATTCCACAACAGCATTTAACGAGTTCCGTTCCCCGAAATTTTCCAACTGAATCAGTCAGAGTCAGGAACCTATAAAAAACCGATCGGCACAGATTAACTAAAGCAATCCGCAGGATCTGTGCAATTTTATCTACCTATCAGGCCAGTGTCTTCAGTCGATCTGCTCGGTCACCTTTGGTTGGTTAGACATGCCGCTGTAGAGTGGGGTCTCGGTGATCGTATACCATACCACCAAGAGAAGTGGGTCGAGTGTACATGATCAACTTATGTAACTGATATATGTAATGTCGCTAAACATTTAATGATGTTCATATTTTCATTCCTCTTCAAAATGCCTCAAATCTGATCATCAGCACTTTCAGAATCTGTGGATTTTCCCTCCGTCACTTGTTGACGACTCGCAATCCGTCGGCCATTACGCGCCAACGTCTGGAAGGACATGCAGTGAAAAAAAAAATGGTATCTGTACTTACATCGAAATCAGTAACATTGGACCTTGTTTTCCGTGATTTTCTGTCTTCCAATGACAAAAATATGGGCGGAGAATTGACCTCAACGTCCCCGCTATGCCTTGTATGCACCATTCTCCTCTCTCATACGTCCACGGCCCCTTCCCGTTGAGAACCGTTTCTCCTGTCGAGCCGAATGACAGCTTCTTTGTTAAACTCCCTTGAAAATGTAGTTCTTTACTACAAAGCTCAGTCCATCATTCGACGACGATCAGGAGAACAAAATATGATCTAATGATTATACACAGCTTGTAGGGCACGAGACAGTGCAAAGTAGTTACCTAAAAAGTTGAAAGGATGAAAAATTACATTAACAGCCAGACAAAAGGGCAAGTATGAACTGGGCGGGAATTTTGTTCGAATTAATTTTCGGTGGCCCAGTTAGACTTGCAGGTTTGTTTTGCAAACTGAAAACTTGAAAACTACAACTTTTATTCCAAATTTAAACTTGACAGACATGATCCAACATAAAAGAATAAGCCTGGCGATATCGTTTCTTTGTTAGCAGCACGACGGTGACCCCGGAAGTGTTCCATGCAATTGGCCTAGTTCCTACGCCTCCGTTGTCTCTCAAGTATGGTCAAACAACATTACGGTTGACGAATCTATAATTTTCAGTAAATGCGCTTTCCCTTGCGCAGATTTAATGAATGCATTAGTAGCGATGCGCGAATTCTGAATGTCAGGTGAGATGTACAAATACACTCTAGACCACTAAATTTAGACTGGAAAGCATTACGAATTTGTGCCAATCTGAACATGTCCGTGAGCACGTGTGTTGTTTGTGACACAAAAAGAGGTGACCTTTTGACGTAATCTTACTCGCGGTTCTGTGATCTACCGTGGATTGAATTGTTTTTCTTCCTTTTCCCCCCTGAACTTTGAAACTGATCTAAATCCCTCAAATTCATATTAAAATTGACATTGGTCTTTGAGTCTGTAACTTTTGAAGTGTTTTGGGCTTCACACAACATATTATTATGACCAACAAGGAACTAGGCCTAATGTTGGTTCAAATGCGTTCGGTCTGCACTACTTTCATCTACGGTCTGAAACCCCGCCCACTTATGCTATCCCCGGTATCAAGCTGTCCCTGTCCTTTCCCTTCTCTATTCTCTACCCAGCTTCTCTCTCTCTCTCTCTCTCTCTCTCTCTCTCTCTCTCTCTCTCTCAATCAATCAATCAATCAAAATGCAGAATCCTGCAGGGAAAAACTAATTCCACATTTCACAACAGATCGTTACCATTCGAGAAAAAATGCATGTAGGCCTACCAAGGCAAACATCGTATATCGGTGCAATTTTAAACTGTGAAGCCAGTCCTGCCTACTAATTTTTTAAAACCACATTATGATAAAATACATACTTTTACTCCAGGTTTTCTTTTACCATTATAATTAATGATTGTTCTTATATCATAATAAATGAGTGTTGTGGTCATTGATTTTATTGGTGGATTGTCACTGATAACTTAATGGTCATAGAACTATTGATTTCTCTAGGCATTGTAAACACACCTTGATAAATATGTGTCCTGTTTACTGTTGATTTTTAATGATGCATCGTCGCTGTTTAATCAAAATCCGTGCTAGTATTCAGCATACAGAATTTTAGATAGAAAAAAAAAAGTAGGCTTACATTGACATCTCTCTCTCTCTCTCTCTCTCTCTGTGTGTGTGTGTGTGTGTGTGTGTGTGTGTGTGTGTGTGTGTGTTGTTGTTGTTGTTGTTGTTCTTCAGTTTAAAGTCTGCCACTAAAAGTGATTAAGACTGAATGTATTTTTTGGTATAATTTAGGTATGTATGTCACTGAGTGTGTGCGATGATGAAATATAACGTTATACTAGCAATAAATTAAGTCCACCCCTACCCCATCACCTTCTAGTCATTCCAGTTAGAAAACATAACTATAAAGAATATTACTGAGAAAAAAAAAGAAAAAAAAAAAGATAAACACCAATTGAACTACTCAATAAACATTTACATACAGTGTGTGTGTGTGTGTGTGTGTGTGTGTGTGTGTGTGTGTGTGTGTGTGTGTGTGTGTGTGCTCCGTATTCCCTGCTACTTATTAGCGTATGGTCATTTTATCAATGATTAATCTTGGCCAGAAATCAATAGCTGAAAAAAGAAAAAAAAACAAAACGTGGGCGGGGAACTCTGTGTCTCTCCCCTCTCTCTCTCTCTCTCTCTCTCTCTGGTCTGTGTGTGTGTGTGTGTGTGTGTGTGTGGTGTGTGTGTGTGTGTGTGTGTGTGTGTGTGTGTGTGTGTGCTCCTTTTCCTCTCTTGATCTTCATTACTGTTAATCTCATTTTTATTTCAATTTTTTTGTTTCTTTACGATTATTATCATTTTTTTTCTTCATTTCTCTTCTATTTTCATGTGATGTTCCAGTATGATTTGCATGACCGCTTTGCTTGCTTGTTTGTTTTCTTACATTATTTCATTTCACTGCTTGTTGTAGTCCCTACTCAGGGCAAGGACCGGATGTGAAAAAGCGCGTCAGTGCTTATCTATTATCCTCGTAAATAAAAAAAAAAAAATTGTCTCGTCTTGTCTTGTCTTGTCTTGTCTTGTCTCCTGTCTCTCTCTCTCTCTCTCTCTCTCTCTCTCTCTCTCTCTCTCTCTCTCTCTCTCTCTCTCACGCACACACATACTTTTTGCACATGCACGTTGTAGTAGATTGCAAGGGACATAACTGCGGCGGTGTGCGCGCGCATTCCAAGATGGCCAAACTGAACTGAACGTTGTGTTCTAGCCGATGAATAAATAATACTTTTTCGTTTCTGACCTGAGTGTTCGTGTCTACTTCACTGGCGACGAGGATGGCGGCTTTCGGACAACTAAAAGAATTCGGACTTGAGGAAGGGGAAGATTGGGGTCAGTATACGGAACGGTTAGAGTATTATTTCGTGGCTAATGACGTTGATGATGAAGACAAGAAACGAGCAATATTTTTGAGTGCAGGCGGTAAATCTGTATACAAACTCATGTGTGATTTGCTTGCCCCAGCCAAACCTGGCACCAAGACATTTGCAGAACTGAAAACAATCAATCATTCAAAATCACCTCCAGCCCAAGCCCTCTGAAATAGTTCAGAGATTCAAGTTTCACACGCGTTCACGTTATGAGCAGGAGTCTGTAGCAAAATATGTGTCACAGTTACGTCATCTGTCGCAAAATTGCAACTTTGGCGAAGCGCTTGATTCTATGTTGAGGGATAGATTAGTCTGCGGCATTAACAATATCGGATTCAAAGACGTTTGTTGTCTGAGAAAGACTTGACTTTTGAGAGGGCGTTTGATGTTGCCAGGGCTATGGAGTCAGCAGAGAAGAGTGCAGTAGATCTGCAGGAAAACGCTGTGGGATCCACAGCTGGGGGAAGTCAGAGCACAGCTAGCATCGATATGATGGAGATCGACAGAAGATGTCAGAGCAGTGAAAAGAGATCGTTCAATGAAAGACTTGGAATGTTGGTACTGCAAAAAGAAAGGCCATTTTCAGCGAGATTGCAGATTGTTTCGTGCTGAACGAGAACGACGCAGGAAGGACATAAGAAGCAATCCCAAAGCACGTGGACCCCTAAAAAAGGTGGATGACGAACCGGAAGCAGAATTGTTTTCTGTTTTCAAGTTAGAGAGCAAAGAAAAACCATATCTGGCTACAGTGGAACTGGAGGGCGTCGCCGTGGAAATGGAGATTGACACAGGGGCTTCTGTGACAGTGATTAATGAAGAGACATTGAAAAAGATCAGACGTAGGGGTTCTTTTCCACTGAGGGCATCCAACCGAAGACTGAAAACGTACACAGGTGAAGAGATTCCGGTGTTGGGGTAAGTCAGTGCTCAGTGACATACAAAGGGAGTTCCCCAAGGACCCTTGAGGTGATTGTAGTAAAGGGTCCAGGACCATGTTTGCTGGGCAGAGACTGGCTGAGACACATTCGGCTGGATTGGCCTAATGACTGGTGTCAGACTGTGACAGAAGGCAGTTGTAATCCAGAACTGGAAAAAATTCTGTGCGAGGCATCAGAACTGTTCGAGGAGAGTAGAGGCACTATCAAAGGTGTTAAGGCCAACATTGTGGTGGACCCTGCAGCCCAGCCACGTTACTTCAAACCACGCCCAGTGCCTTATGCACTACGTGAAAAAGTAGGCCATGAACTAGATAGACTGGAGGCCGAGGGCACCATTGAGAAGGTGCAATTTTCAGACTGGGCGGCACCAATTGTTACTGTCGTAAAGCCAGACAAAAGCCTTCGCATTTGTGGAGACTACAAAGTAACTGTAAATGCAGTGTCCAAGTTAGATAACTACCCCCATTCCCAAAACAGATGACCTGCTGGCGGAACTCAGCGGAGGACAGTTTTTCTCCAAATTGGACTTGACAAGCGCCTACCAGCAGCTAGAATTGGATGAGGCTTCCAAGAGAATTCACCACCATCAATACACACCAGGGCCTTTACCGGTACAACAGACTGCCTTATGGGGTGTCA
>JADBJO010001214.1:230000-232500 GCA_016801955.1 Conus betulinus | reverse complement strand
TATCAAAACCGTGTTAAATTTTTAGGAGTCTTTTTGACAAACAAAACATAGTTGGAAAAAGCATATAGAACATTTACTAACCAAGGCAAGAAAAAGATCAAACTTTTTAAAAAATAATCAACTATCCTAACCGAGGCAAGAAAAAGAATAAACTTTTTAAAAAATAAATCAACTATCAGCCTGGGGGGCAAGATACGAACACTTTATTGCATTTGTCTACTTCTTTAGCACGATCAAATTAAAGTATGGCCAAGAAGTATATTATTCTATTCCAAAATATTTGTTGAAAAAGCTACAAAGTTTGGATAGCAAAGTAGTGAAACTGGCCTTAGGTGTACCAGTTCATGCAAATACTATCAAAAGTTATCAAGCTGCAGAGGTTTACCTTTTCGAGAACAACGGCTCTTAGACGTACTAAAATATGTGATTAGAAGTCTCTCAGTTAAGAACTCAGTTACAGCAGAACTATTGATGGATTCGAACAAGAGATTATCCCAAACGAGCTGGAAATATTTTATATTTACAACCAATTAGAAATTACACGTATAAGCTTATGTCTGATTATAACATTGATTTATCAACAGTTTCTGAAGATCCCATCACGCCTAAGATTCCCCCTTCGGAGCATTTGTGTGGAAATTTTGATTATAATTACACAAGTGTTTCTAAAACTGAAAAACGTTAATCTCTTGGTTAGTGAGGTCAGAGTTCATCTTGAGAATTTTTATAGCAATCACCTGAAAATTTACACTGATGGCTCAGTCCTAGATAACATTGGTAGTGGTTCTGGTTTTGTCATTCCTAGCCTAAATGTGAAAAAGAATTATCATCTTGGCAGAGGGTTTTCCATATTTACAGCAGAATTATAAGCAATATTAATGACTTTGAGCTACATTTATGATGCTCCCATGCCTTTTCATAATATTCTCCTATGTGTTGATTTAAAATCTGTCTTGCATTCTCTGGAACATTGGGATGGTAAGGGTCGGAAAGATGTACTTTTTTGATATTCATCACCTCATACACTGTGTTTAAGCATTCATGGAATATTTATTACTTTTGCTGGGTTCCCTCTCATAGTGGGTTGAAATGGAATGAAGCAGCAGACATGCTTGCTAAAACTGGAGCTAAACATTGCCTCGATCGTAATTTATTATCTTCACTGAAAACATCTTCGTCAGAAATGTTGCTAAAGTTAGAAAATTGTGTTTATAACAGACATTGTGGAGAAAATCTCAAATATGTAAGTACTTGTCCTCGTCACATTTCCCAGATAGTAACAAAACTCAATTTAAATGCATGGAACACAAAAATATTCTTGCCATGTTTTTTGTACTTGTGGTAAGCCTATTTCAGTGCATCTTTTGTTGATAGAATGTTCTGTCTTAACTACAATTTTATAAAGAAAATTCTATTGATATCAACGTCCCAAGATATCAGTCAAATATTGTCCGGCCCTTCTATCATAAACATTGCTACTATCATCGCACAATCTAAAATTGCCAAGTTGCTTTGATGCGTGTTTATTTTTACCACTAATTCAAAAAAGTTATTGTTGTTATTTTTCTATCTTTGAGGTTAAGCTTTGTTAGTTACAGACGACACTTTAAATTATTTTTCGTCTAATATCACCGATGGTGAACTGAACTGAACTGAACTGAACTGACTGTCCTTGGTGACACTGAGTCCCACATTCAATGCAGTGATGATAGAAACTGCAAATGAGGTTCCTTGCAGATGTCGTCGAGTACCAGAAAGGTTTATGCCACTGCAGCGATGCATGACCCATATGACTAAAGGAGAGAGCTGAAGAGCGAAAACAAAGTGGCGAAAAGCATAGAGAAGCAGAATGCAACCAACAGTGAAAGGCAGAGGAAGAAGATAACATAAGGGAAATGTGCTGCTATAGAAAGAAGTTCACAAGAAATCGATGATGAGATTAATAAATAAAAACAACAACAACAAAAAAAAACCCAAAAAAACAAGCACAAAGACAGACATGGAAGTCTGGATAAGTGAGCAGTTCACAAACACAAAAGACAGCCCGAGTAAAAAAAACAAATTACAAAAAAAAAAAACAACAACAACAACAACAAAAAACCCAAAACAAAACAAACCCAGCACCAAAAGAGCATACCAGACAGTGAAACAACTGATGACCAGTAAACAAGGGACGAGTCGCTGTCATTCCTAGTATGTCGAGGTTATGCCTCACAGAAGACAAAGACATCCGTGAGCGCTGGACCGAGCGCTACTCAGAATTGTGTCATTGTAAAACTAATGGAGATCAAATGGAGATATAATTGATAGCAAACCACCAAGAAAACGTAGACAAACGAATCACAAGACAAAACACCACGCGTTTCGACCTCTTAGGTCTTCTTCAGGCAAGATACAAAACATTCAGGACAACAATAATGAACACGCCCATCTTGCGCTGAAGATAAGTGATTGCTCGTTCATTTTCGTTGTCCTGAGTGTTTTGTATCTCGCCTGAAAG
>JADBJO010001214.1:210000-225000 GCA_016801955.1 Conus betulinus | reverse complement strand
CACATGTCAGTATCTGTACACATACCTCCATCACCTCCAACCTGTCCATCCCAGTCTCCATTTCTGGTCTTGTTTCTTATCCTGCACCTACCCCATCCCACCTTCACCTTGCTCTTCTTCCTCTAGTTTTCTCTCGAAGACCTATTTTCATTTCCACCCCTTCACTGTGTCCACACACCATTCTGGTCCCTGGTCTGATCCTTTACATTAGCCTCGCTTTCCGCTCCATTTTTGTGCGTGTTAAATCCACGTTCTAATTTGGCCCTTATCCTATTCCTTGCATCGTTCGTTGCCTTTCCCTGTCCACTCATTTCCCAGTTCACCCCCCTTTCCCAACAAAAGCTTCCTTTTGTTTTTCAGTCGACAGGTGGTGAGTAGAAGGGCACTGCGCCCATTCCCTCCCAGGCCCACCTCAGCATGTTTATATTTAACTCCGACTTGGTTTTTAAGGAATTTTTTTTTCCTGAACACAAGTCATGATCCACCCTATCTTCCATTACTTTCCACCTACCTTTTCTTCTGTTGCTGCTCCTTTTCCAGCACCACCTGCCGGGTTTCCAGCAGCTGATGGTCTCATTCCACGCCTTCTCCTGAACCTGGCTTCCACTCACCCCTTTTCCACAGCCAGTTTTTTAGACACCCGGCCCATCCGTTCGCTCGCCCCCATCTTGTATCCCACCCACCTCCTTCCACTCCTATTCTTACTGATGATTTTTGCCTAGCCTTCATGCCTGTCTCCCGTTGTAAATCGCCGTGCCAGGTCCCGTTTTTTCTGGTCTTCTTCCATCCTGTCTGCTTTGCACACGACTTGTTTTCATCACCGACACAACCACTGTTTCACCTTCATACTACAGAATTGCTATAGCACGACCATTTAAAGACTGGTCTTCGTTTTGATGCCTGTTTATCCACGACTGTTCACTTTATCTAGCTTTCGCCTCATAATAAACAGCCATCTCTGTTCTGCATGTTCATACTCTGTTGCTATTTATTTTCCCCCATTCTTATCCCCTTCCCGTTCCGTTCCTGATCAGTTCGCTTCAATTCCCAAGCCTGCATTATTTTCATTCCTATCAGAATCTGTAGCACCTCCTCACCTTCCCACCCCTAAGCCCCCCCCCCCCCCAGTCCTTTAACGATTGCCCTCCCCCTGTCCTTTGTTAACGATTGCTTACCAGCCCTCATGTTCACCTTGCTCTTTTGTCATTTGCACTATTTTCCTTCCTAGGACTTGTCGCAGTTTGTATGTCCGTTTTCATAGACAGGTTTCCAGTTCCACACCTAAGAAAATCTTTGTATTTGTTTAGCGCTATGCTCTTATACATGATCCTCGCGATCACATCCACCATCTTTTTCTTTGGCCATATTTTATCCTTTTCTCTCCAGTGCGTTTTGATTTAAAGCGCCACATCTTTCCTTTTTCTAGCTTGTACAGCTGAAGTTCATCGCAGTGCGCTTGCCAGGCATCTTCCGTTTTGTCCCAGACGTTTCATGTTCACTGTGCAGTCTCCTTCTATAACTCTCACGCTTAACAATCTCTCTCATTGATTGTCTTGGTCTCTGTCTCCGGCAGTTTTCTTTTGTCTGTCTCTGCGTCTGAATGATTTTTTTTCATCTCCCACCCCCTTCCCCTTCTCAGGCCTGTGGTCCAAAAACACGCATTGCGAAATGTGCTCAGTTGTACACCGCGCTGAAGAACGTAGGCTGCAAGCACGTTGGAAAGTGTCAAACTAGCGCAGTAGTGGGTAAGTGGGGCGGGCGAGGGGATAATACCTCATGAGTCGGAACGAACCACAGAACACGCTGACACATCAATCCATCTGGCTCGGTTCTTGGCCGTCGTGAACAACGTGAGACGCCCAAATATTGCAGAGTGTCGCATTCATGAACAACGTGCCTGTGGGACCGACTAGATCCAACTCCCCCTCCCCCCATACACGGTATTCCGATGTGTTCAGTTCTGAACCACAGGGAAATGAATACTTGAAAAGTCCATGTGGTCTCGACCAGTGTACAATATGAAATATCAAGTAGCTCAGATTCACGTAACACGATCGCGCTTGCGGAATAGGAAAGGGATGCTTCTGAACCAGGCCAGAATTATCCCTCACACACGTACACACACACCCAATGCACAGTGTTCTCAGTTTCTCTCGACCACAGTGAAACACTGGAGCAGCCCCCAAAATGCAAGGTGTCGTTTTGATGTGAAACGGTCAGACTTGCTGTGTGGAGGGGGAGGAGCAGTATTTCTGGACTGTGCCGGAGCCCCCCCCCCCCCCCCCCCCCCCCCCCCCATCAACACTAGTACACCAAGTTGCTGTTTGCACAGTTAACCATGGTGAAACACTAGAATAGCGGAAAAAAACTGGCAAAGTGTCGCATGCACATTGAGTGTCGCGTGGCCTGTACTTATATTTTATGCAGACGCCTCCGTGTCGATTAAAAAACCAAACAAAATACAAAAACAGCAAAAAAAACCAAGGCATGCACCTTCGCGAGCACCTCCACACGAGGCGGAAAAAAACGTAATATCCTCTGGGACAAAACTGATCTTCACCTCGTATTGTCTGTTTGACATTCGATGCTTGCAAGCTGCATGGTTTCCGTGATTAAGTTGGCCAAGGACTTAAGTCACAGAGAATAAACAAGACTTGATTTCCTTGTTTTCTGTAAACTGCATAATTGTTTTTCCGTTGAGATAATCATTTTCTGTACCAGCATATCTCGAAATACCAGGAACTGTGCTCAAGTTATGCCATACACTGATCTGATTCAGAACTGAAGCTGCGTTTGATTTTATAAGGCACATGTGGCAAAAAAAAAAAAAAAAAAAAAAAAAAAAATGAAGAGACTGTGAGATTACTCATCTACACGTCTATCAAGGGACACTAAAAGTTCCCTCTATTGTCAAAAGAAAAGGAAAAATCGATTGTTTGTACCTAAATCATTGCCCTGTTTTTTTCCATTTTAAAATCGTTATACACTTCACCGTAGAAATGCGAGGGGCAGAGGGGTCTTTGAATACAATCTCTATCCCCTCCAGGAAATTATGTCCTAGCTCACTTTTATTTCCCTGACTGTTTTTTCATTTACGGCTCATCATTTTTTCCTTTTTTTTTTGGCCTCCGTGATTTTTTCCGTCTTTGTTCTGTTGTTGATGTAACCAAAAACCAAACTCGGCTAAAGAAAACTGAAGCCGAGTGGCTGGTGTTTCAACATAGTTTTATACATCATACAGGCTTCACCTGTGCAGGTGAACATTTGGCGTAGGTTATTGTATCAACATGCTGCGTGCATTTCCACATGGTGACGGCTCAAAAAACCCCTGTGTGATTCGCTAGGGTAGATCACAAACACCCGGACCATGTCTACCTTTACCGTGTGTTTTCTAATGGAATGGCATCAGACATGTTGGTTTCTTCAGGTGTTTATGATAAGTGAAAGATGCACTCAACTATCAACGCTGTTGTATGATGAACTCGCCAGCTATCTCCTTTAACACTGTTTACACTGTCAAAGTTTCCGAAGCAGCGTGTATGTGGGGGGGGGGGGGGGGGGGGGGGGGGGGGGGGGGGGGAAGAGAACTAATGTATTTAATTTATCCGGACTTGCCAAAATTTTGTATCGGTGTTTTTCCGTTTTCCTATCGCTTGATTTTATTCAAAGTGAAGCGAGTGCAGGCAGAAACTGAAACAGTTTAAAAGAGAAAATGATTATTATTTCCGCCAGAAAAAGGAACAAAAAATTATTTGTATTTGTTTTTGTCTGGTGGAATGATATCTTTTCTTTTAGAAATGGGATATTTTCACCGCATTCATTAAAAAATGTAGCATTTTCATTTCATTGGACGGCACCAAGAAAGAAACGTCCGAAAGGATTGAATTTCTAGCACATTTCTAGTTGCTGGATGTGGCAGTAATAAACTTGCTGTGGCTGATGACACCCACCCTCCCCCATGATGGGCACTGGCCTTTCACCGGCCTTTTCCACCCACTCGTACTTTACTATTTAGAGTTTAGTAACACGGATTTTTTCTTTCTTTGAGTGCACATTCATATTCTATTGTTCGTGTGTACGTTTGTCGTCAGTGCCCTGTCGTACTGATGCCAGGAACGCTTTCAGTACATGTTGCTCCATTGTTTTCTGGAAGTTATGTGCTAGAAATTTCATCTTTTCTTGATTTTTTGTTTCTTCCTGAGTCGAATTTTTGTCACATTTGTGGATTGTTCTCCTTTTTTTCCTGTAAACTCGACATAAGTTGTAGTCACTATCTACTCACCAGTGTTTTTTCTTGTCATTAAGGCAATTAGGTCGTGTAAATTGTGTACACTGCCAAAGGTGTCATTTTTGCCCACATAGCTTTCTGTGTCTTAATTGTTTATCTGGGAATGGAAAGATCAAGGGGAGCCTGGCACAATCGGCACAGCTTGGTCATGTCAGCCTAAAAATGTCTGTTGGTAGTTACTGCATCATTCCTTGTGCTTTTTTCATGATGGAGCTGTTTCCAGGTTGTGACCTGTGTTCAGGTTGGGACCTTTTGTATGCACAAGTGTTTGACAGCCCTCAGAAGACCCCGAGTTGTCGGCTGGATTATATTGAAAAGTATAAACAGTACAGCGTTTATATGTATTGAAATGTTTTTGAATTCTATTAAACTTTAGACAAGGCAATTACAAACTCGCAAACAGAATGGTTGCATTACTCGGCATGGCCTAGTTTTATTGGGCTGAAGTGTATTTTTTCTCACTTGTGTGACTTTTGGTTTTTTTTTGCTTTTTTCAGACTTTTGTAATGGACCTGAAAAGTCCAGTAAAAGGAAACATCTGTTTCATGTTGCACACACATGTACCAAAAGATATGGTAGAAAAAAATCATCTAAAAAAAAAGACAGTATTGGCAGGGTGGATAATAAATCTCATGTTCTCAATGTCGCCCACTCTACCCCCATCCTGATCTTGGGGCATTTCTGCCCTCGTCATTTGATTCGCCTGTACATTTTTCACAAAACGCTTTTGACCACCCTGAGTAGTTCCTTTTTTTTCTCTTTGGGGATGCAGGGTGGAGGGAGATAGGGGGCTGGTAAAAGTCTGTTTAAATAATATTTTGGAACCTGGAAAACGTTGCGCAAAGAAAGTTTGCTCTTTTCGGTTCCTCATTGGCTCTGCCTTTTTTTTTTTTGGAAACTGAAAGCTACTGTTTTATGGCTGTTGAGGAAATGTTACTATGTGTGTCCTTCACAGTTTTTGGTTGTTACAATTTATGATATGCTAGTTTTCATGCTGTAGCCTTGCATGAAGTTGGTGGGGACTTGAAATCACGGGAAATTGAAGCTGTCCATTTTGCGGCCCGATTAGCCAATGTAATAGTCATGACGTCTCCTACTTTGAAGTGCATCTTGGCAATCATGTGTTGATGGCGCCGTGATGAAGTAAGTGAAATGACTGGCATACCGGGCACGGTCTGGATTGATCTGCCGGAAAGAAGTCGCTGTGTAAATTACTGTGGTAATTGTTTATGCAGTGATATGTCTGTTCCTTCCCCTGTCGACAGATACAACTTTCTCTTTTGCATGCTAATAGCTGTGACAGGGCCCAGCGTGGTCAGTTGTGCCAGAGTAGTACTGAACCTGAATATGTTGCCGGACACATATCGCCTTCTCCCCCACCCCCCTCACCCCATGTCCCCTTGTTTTTTTTCCCTTCCCTCAGCTCCCTGAGGGGAAGGGAAATAGTTCTTTTCATGATTTCCTCTACTTTTCCCCCAATATTCACTCTGCGCACTGTTCCCCGTTTCAGCCCTCGTCATGGCTATCACCGTGTGAAGGTGAGGAGGCTCCATTATGCATACCATGTGAAGAGTCACTGGCTGGGAAACGACGTGCTCAGAGATTGTTGATGTGCTTAATTCTTACCTTCGTCTTTTCCACCTATGGTTTGTCCCTTTTTCCTTTCGTGTCCACTTGTCATCATCCCTTCTCTTTGCACCTGTATTTCTAGGGTTTTCTTTCTGTTTCACTTTTTTCCCTGTCCCGTTTTCAACTTTTTCTTTCCCAGTCATAGGCACGGGTATCACCCCTCGGTATGCCCATCTCTGTATGCATTGACAATTGTGACATTTTACTTTATCATTAAGTTGGTTTTTTGTTTACTTGAAAAATGTTTTCATTCTGGTTTTGCTTTTTGTTTTTTTTTGTTTACCCAAGAAACACTTCCTATTCCGTTCTACCCTGTTCACATCTATTTTGCATTCTAACCTTCTACTCTACTGTATCAAAATTCATCCATTTCCGACTCGATGTTCGATCTTTTGTAACATGTGTTTAGTGTATCCCTGCATATCGCCTATTTTGGATCGATTAGTCATTCAGCTTGCAGGCTTTCCATCTTAGTTCCTTAATGTGCAGATTTTTATCCATCATTGTCTTCAGGTTGATTTCTGCCTCAAATCTTGCTTCTCCTCAGTTTCTTTATTTTGCTTTCCACCAGTGCTTATGCTATCATCTTGTGTGTGTCTACTGGTGCTCAAAATACATCTCCGCTTGTAAATAGGTATTCTCATATAATCCTTGCCTTAACATTTGAAGAATGGGCAGAACAACTGGTGCATCAGTTCTTATTCATCTTTGTATCACTTCCATTTGTTCACATTTTTCATCGTCCCGTTTCCCGCAGGTCATATACCCATCCATTTATTTTTCCTACTGACTAATATTCTATAACTGTCCATCCCGATTTTCTGTTAAAACAGGAGGGAAAATCCCTCCTTATTCCAGTTCTTTGTCCATGTCTGTTCCCTCACTACTGGCCTTGTTTTTTATTTCTACTACCGTCCCTAGCACACCCTTTCATCCCTTCATTCTGACCGACCCTAAAGCCATTCGTTCCATCTTCGTTTTTGGAACCTGTTACAGGTGCCACACCTTTGCCTAACTATGAGTGGGTGGGAATCGGTAGGTGGATGGGCGCACCACGTACTATTCCCATCACCACGTAAGGTATTGATACCCCCCCCTCCCTTCCCCAGCCAGTTTAATGCATCCACTTTTTCCATTCCAGGGCAAAGATGTTCCTGAAAGATGTAGCCATTCCGCCTTGCAGTGCATTTACACGTTTGACGTAATGTTGCCACCGTTTCAGCCTCCTTGCGAAGCGAAGGTGGGAATGAGGAAGTTGATTGGTGCCTCGCCATTTATTCCTGACTGCAAGCGATGCCAAATGCTTGCATGCACAAATTTCATACTTTCATTCAAAAACAAAGATTTTAAATAGAGGTGGGCTTTAGAGGTCGGTTGACTGTAAACACAAACTGAACGTAGTTCCCCATTCCTCTTACAGTCTTTTTGCTTCATTTTTTTCTCGCGAAAATTTGATTAATTCTTCTCTACCCCGATTCTATGTTTAAACCCCTTCTCGCGTGTTTTCCTCTTTACTGTCATTTTCTCCTGAACTACTCAAACTTTGTTTGTCATTTCTTCTCTTCAATCACGCTTGGGTATATCCTTACCAACCTTAGATCATATGTTTGTATTTTATATCCAAACGAGTCCCGCTGTGCTTCCATATGTGCCCCTTCCTTACCCGCCGACACTCCTGATCCCAAGCCCCGCCTGACCTAGACCTTCCAAACTCGATATATCCGCTCTTCACCTCTTTCAGATGTTACTGATTGTTCCCACAGCTGTTTAACACATCTGTATATGTCTTTATAATCCTGATATTTCACTTGTTTGTTTTTTTTACATTCTCTTTGTTACAGTTAAGTTTTTTTTTTTTTTTTCTCACGCAAGAACTGTTCTGTTCTACTCCAGTCCCATCGTATATGCATTTTGACCGTCTCTTCTCTTTTCGGAATCCAGCTATTTCCGATTCATACTTTTCTATTTAGATTTTTTGTAACATACTGATTTTCTTTTTTCTTCTTGCTCCTACATGTCTACTATTTTTGATCGGCCATAATCTAGCTTGCAGGCATTCCCTCTTGGTTTCTGACTGCACATTTCTGTTCATCGTGTTCAGGTTGATCTCTCTCAGATCTCGCTGCTTTTCCCCATTCTCTTCATTCTGCCTCCCACCAGTGCTTATGCCTTCAGAAAACGATCCACTTGTGTGTTTTTACTTCTAAATACATCTCTGCTTGTAAGTAGGTCTTCTCTTAAAACGAGGACTTGCATCTTTGCCTTAACATTCGAAGAGGAGTTGGTGCATAATTTTTCTTTCTTTCATGCTTTAAGATTCTTACTTTTCCGTTTCCCATAATTAGCGGCCATATACCCATCCATTCATTTTTCCTTCCGACCAATACTCCACTCGGTCCCTCTTGCTTATTCATAGGAAGGGGGAAAGAAGTGTGTGTGTGTGTGTGTGTGTGGGGGGGGGGGGGGGGGGGGGGGGGGGCCCACGTTCCAACCCTTTTGTTCATGTCCATTCTCTCATTGGCCTGGTTCTTGTTTCAATTATCGTCTCTTACACCCTTTCATCCCTACATTCTGACCGACCCTAAAGCCACTCGTTGCATCATCTTCCATGTCGTTTGAATCGGTTGTGGGGCCGCACATTTACCTAGCTATGAGTGGGTGGGAACGAGTTGGTGGGTGGGCGTACCACTTACTATTCCCAACACCATATGATATTGATATCCCCTCAAACACCAATCTGGTGCAATTAATTTTTCCATCCCTTGACTGAAGATGTTCCTGAAATCTGTGTCCATTCCGCCTCTCTGGCATTTATGTGTTTGACCTAATGATGGCACCGTTTCACGCCGATGTGATGCAAAGGTAGGAATGAGGAGGCTGACTGGCGCATCACTTCTCATTCCTGGCTGCACAAAATGACAAATGCTTGAACAAATTTTCGCACTTCCATTCAACAACCGCGACTTGAAGTAGAGTTGGGCTTCTGTGGTTGGTCAGTTCCTTTTCTGCTTACAGTTTCACCCTTTGTCTCCTTTTTTATTTCCTTAAATTTGATAAACCCTTCTCCATCAGATGTTTTGTTTAAAACGCCCATTCATATGTTTTCCTCTTTACCATCCCGTTTTTCCCCCAGCAAAAACGTACTTAACTTTCTCATTCGTACTCTCTTTAACCACGCTTCTGTTCATCCATACTGATGTCAGACCATATGTTTTTTGTTTTTAAGCCGATCGATACCCACTGTTATTCCCCATCTACTCTCCCTTGCTGCCGCCACACCTCTCCCCCCCCCCCCCCCCCCCCCCCCCACCTTCCAGCCCAAACCCCTCCAAACTCGATATCCAGTCTTCATTTCTTTCCAGTTCTACTGATCATTTCCACAGCTGTTCAACCTGTCTGAATATGCTGTGATAATCCCGATACTTCACGCTCTCATTTCATTCTGTTTATTTTTTGTTTGCTTAAAGAATTATTTCCATTTTTTTTACTCAAGAAATATGTTTTGAACTGAAATATATTCTATTCCGTTCTACCGTATTCGCATCTTTTTCGCATTCTAACCTCCCACTCTTCTGTCAGAATCCAGCTGCTTGCAACACATACTTTTCTATTTAGATGTTAGATATTTTCTTTTTTCATCCTGGCATGTCTACTATTTTGGATCGATCAGTCATAATTCAGCTTGCGGACGTTCCCTCTGCTTCTTTAATATATGCATATTTCAAATCGTCATTGTCTGGGCGATTTCTCTCGCAAATCTCGATTCTCTTCATGCTGTCCCACCAGTGCTTGCGCCTTTAGGAAACGTCTTGCATGTTTTTCCTTGTATTCTAAATACATTTCCACTTGTAAGTAGGTTCTCATTGCCTTGACATTCAAAGAGAGGACAAAGGAACTGGTGCATCACAGCGTGTTTCCTCTTTCAGTTTTTACCCTTTCATTTCCAACAATTCAGTTCACATACAAATATCTACCCGTTTATTTTTCCTACTGACCAATAACCCAAGCAGACCACGCTGGTTCTAGGATAAAAAAAAGGGTGCGTGTCAGAGTGTGCGTGGAATTCTTGTTCCAATCCCCTTTTCCATATCTATTCTCTCACTATTGGTCTGTTTTTTTTTTTTTTTTTAACCATTATCGTCTGTAGCACAAAGGAATTCATGCACCACTTTTTATCCATCTGTTATTGCATTCATTCTTTAAAAATTTCAGCCTTCCATTTCCCTCAATTCCATTTGCGTTCATATACCCGTCCCTTCGAATTTTCCACTGACCAAAATCCTATACAGCCCCATCTTGATTTTCAGGGGAGAGGGGGAGAGTCCTCATTTCAATCCGTTTGTCCACGTCCATTCTCTTATTGGCCTGGTTCTTGTTTCAGTTATCATCTCTCTAGCATACCCTCTCATCCCTACATTCTGACCGACCCTAAAGCCACTCGTTCCGTCGTCCACGCCTTTTGAATCGATTACAGTGCTACACGTTTGCATGGCTATGAGTGGGTGGGGAATGAGTAGGTGGATGTGCGCACCACTTACCATTCCCAGCACCATGTAATGCCGGTATCCCCCCCTGACGCCAATTTGAGGCAACCACCTTTTCCATCCTATGACAGATTTCCGTGTAATCTGTATTCATCTCGCACCTCGGTGCATTTACTTGTTTGACTTGATGATGCCACTGTTTCAGCCCCCATGCGATTCGGAAGTGGGAATGCGGAAGTTCATTAGTACATCACTTCGTATTCCTAGCTTCACGCAATGTCAGATACTTGAATGCGCGCAATTTCATACTTTCATTCAACAGCCACGATTTTGAGTACAGTTTGGCTTCTGTGGTCAGTCGAAAAACACAAAGTGAACTTTGCTCCCTTTTCTCCGTGCGTGCAGTCTTCTTTGTCTCCTGTTAAAGTTCCTTAAATTTGAGTAACCAGTCTCTATCCAGATGTTTCTTTACACCCTCTCTCACGTTTTTCTGAGCACCGTTCCAATTTTCCAATAAACCTACTGCTATTCTCGTTCTTTATCTCCCAGTCACACTTCTGTACATCCTTAACGACTGTAGACCGTAAGTTCCTGTTTCTAAGCCAGCCGCCGAGTGCCAGTGTGCTTCCCCATCTACCTCTTCCCTTACCGCCATCACCCCTCATGCCCTCTTCCCTGGTTCCCTGACTCGGACCTTCCAAACTCTCGGTATCCACTCTCCACCTCGTTCCGATTTTACTGAGCGTTCCCATAGCTGTTCAACCCATCTGAATGTGTTTTGATAATCCCGATATTTCGCTTTGTAATGTATTCTGTCCATATGATGTTCAGAAATATACTTAAGAAGTACCTGGTTTCCTTTTCTTTTTGTTTTTAAGTGAAATGTATTCTGTTCTACCGCATTCCCATCTTGTCTGCATTCTTACTTTTCACTTTCCTTCGTTCAGAGTCCAGCTACTTCCAACTCGTACTTTTCTATTTAGAGTTTTAGTAACACGCATTTTCTTTCTTTTTTTTTTTTTGAGCACATATTCATACTCTATTGTTCGTGTGTATGTTTGTCATCAAGAAGAAGAAATGAGTGCTAATGTACAACGGAACCGATTGCAGTTACAAGCCTACATCAGTATCCACGCCATACAGTTCAGTCCTCTGCATTCCTCTTCCACGTCCAAGCGATCGGTTTACCGTACTGCTTCCAGAGTTGCGTGAGCCAACCCCCCCAAGCTCCATTCAGATATTTGTAAAGCTATCACCAGCCATTTTCCACTACCCCCTCTGTCTCCGTTTCTATCGGTCAAGCTATCACCAGTCACCAGTCATCCCCCCTCCCCCCTCCCCCAAGATTTTCCTTTTTTTGTTTATCCCTGCGTGTCTCCTATTTTGGATTGATTTGTCATTCAGGTTGCAGGAAGTCCTTGTTGATTCCTTAATATGCATCGAACAGAATGGAAAGTAAAGCTTATTTAATGCACGAGAGAAAACGGACAACGAAATGCCGCCAAAATAACGTTTTTCCAAATTTCGCAGACGTGACATCAAAATGCTTGAAACAATGCTCCAGTACTTTCGAAATGGCAGCCAACTTCTTCCAGTTTGGAGGAGGGGACGGGTTGGAATTCGTGTGGTGTTATCGTTAAACCTTTAATATCCAAGACATAGGTTGGAATTAAGTGGATGGGCGCACCATTTAATTTCAACTGGATGTAATATCCCTCCACTGCTCACACCCATCTGCTGTTGTCGGTTTTTTTTTCCTGAAACTTTGTGTTTTTTTCTCCTTAAATTTGCTTTAATTCATCTTTTCAATGCATGTGACACCTCTCACTTAAGGCGGTCACCGTTGTACCACCCGTGTAATACGTTGTGAATGCGGAGGAGGTTGGGGAGCAGCACTTCTTATTCCCAGTTCACCACAATACCAAATGATTACCAAGTCCAGATCCTAAAGCAAACATGGTGTTCACTGCATTTCGCTTCCGTGGTCAGGTGAATTGTAAAAATGTAAAATGAAAAGTACTTTTTCATTTTTCCGCATCCATCCTTCCCTATCCAACCCTTTTCCATTTTACTTTCTGCTTATGAGCGTGCCAGACACTTTGTATACTTTATTTTGCTGCTCTTTTCTGCTATTATCATGTTTCCTTACCTGCCTAGTTAACTTTCCATTGCATTGCTGCTCGCTCACTCTGTACATTCTTACCTATCCCCTCTTCTGCCTCCTTTAAAATCCATCGAGGCTATTGCGTTGTTACTTTCTTTTAAATCATTTCCAACCTCCCTTTAACACCTGCAAATGTTAATTTTCTCTTTTCTGGTTCCTAAACCTCGTGCCTTCTGTTGAATAACATTACCTTACCGACTCCCACATTTTGCGACTTTGTGGTCGCTAACCAGCTGCCCTTTTGTTTCTGCAAAAATCGGAGAGTTCAGCATGTACAGACCCTGAAGATCTACTCTTCAGTCCGTTCTGATTTCATCGACCATTCTCACATCTGCCCCTTTTTTCGACACAAATGCTGTTTAGAAGCATTAACATGTCAAGTTCCCTTCCAACCTTCGTCAGCTAATTTCCAGATGCTTTCCGGAGCTACTTCTCCTCTTAAACCATTTCCTTTCTTCTGTACATTCCAATCAACCTTTGAAGTGCCCATTTTTGTACCCTTTGAATGCACCCATTCCAAAATCACATTTCCCACAATTGTTCTATTCACCAAGTTCTCTTTCACTTCGATTTTTTTGGTGCTATTTCTCTCCTTTTTTAAAAACGGGTCAGTCGCTTCTGTATCGCGATCTCTTGTGTTAAAATCTTTCACTACGTTCCCTTTCCTAATTTTTAACGTTATTCTCACTTTTATGCTACTCGTTGACTTTATGTCCCCACAAGCTCGGGAATGAAAAGGGGTAGAGATGCACCATATGCTGGTCCCGTTCTCGCTTGAGACCGGTGCCTGTTTCAGACCATTCGGTCTCCGTCCCTTTTATCAACTGGACAAGAACAGATTTGCCTTCACATTTCCATTCCTAACGCACCCCAAAGCATTCCCATCTACCTCTAAACTGATGCTGACGGGAATGAGGAGTCTGGGTGTATCGGGTCCAGTTTTCGGGTGCAGGCAGTGTTCGATACCCACGTTCAGCATTTCCACCCGTAGACCACGAGTTACAGAGTTGATGGCCGTGCTCGTTTGAATAGTAAAAATAATGTAAATGGAAATGAACTTCCTGTTCTTCACCTGTTTCCCAGCCACGTCTTTCCGACTCTCGAGTTTTCTTTAGAATGTCTGTCTGAAACTGTCGTCCACTGTTTTTGCTTTTTTTTTTTCCCTCTGTGTGGACCATTGTCTTTGTTCTGGAAACTTTTCTTCCGAAAGCAATGATTTGTGACATGCCAGCATCGATTTTGTCAGTAAGGGTTTTTATGTATTTTTATGACATTGTTTTTTCACCTGAGAGTGAGAAAATCGCATGAATGCCAGGTGCTAGTAGTACAGCCTAGTGTCAAACACCATAAGACGCCAGTGGTTAGCCTCGTTCGTTATTAGTCTTGTGTTTGAAGATGTAACCTTTTTGTGGTCAGGTGATTTCATTCTGTGGGCTGATTTACGTGTGAATTTGAAAGCCCTGAAAAGGCTTTGCGTACTTTGGAGTATTAAAAAGTTGAAAACTAGATCTTCCGTTTCACTTCCCGACTGTTGTCGCATTGCAGTTGAAGCCCTTCTCGTCCCATTATTGTTTTACATATTTTCCGTGCACAATTTCACTGGCTTCATATTTCAGTTCCCTTCTGCTCGCTCATCAATGCATCGTTGCCAAGCCTTAAACCACGCGTTTCCATTTCTTTTAGAACGACCCAGTTCCGTTTTCCTGCTCGCACGTTTTCACGATTTTCTCTTCAGGTCCCCTTACCCACCTCCTTTACATACATACAGTTGCTCGTCTTTCACATCATTTTTTTTCTGTTACGAATTTAAAAGACTCCTCTTTCCGTTTTTATTTCATTACGATCTTGCCATCTCTTAGTTCTTTCCTAGACCAAGACCCATACGCTGAAAATTTGTACTACGCTACTTTATTAGTCTCTTGTCTTTCATTGCTTCCGATCTCGGGCAGTTATCGAACTTCAGTATGTTTTACTTTGTACTGTTTATCTGCCCATTCACTATTATTTGCAACCTAGTATTGTAATTCTAGATTATGAATAACAGTGAATGGGCTGATAATACATCTTCTAAAGGTTGCATCTTCAGAAATAAGACGGACGCGCGCGCGCGCGCGCGCGCGCACACACACACACACACACACACACACACACACACACACACACACACACACACACACACACACATCACCAAAAACTTTTTTGTCTTTTATTTTTCCCATGGGCACACCTATTCTTGATCTTCGCTGCATATATGGAAACCTTTTGACACCTTTTCCGGGTCTACTTTAGAATCGACCCATTTTGATCTCGGTAATGACCTTTTCGCTTTACGTTCTCATGTGAACTGTAGTATTTTTGTGGTTGATCCAGAGCGTATGGGTTTATTAATGTGCTAATGTTCCCAGCCTTTGCTTTTTCTTTACTGGGAAGTGAGA
>JADBJO010001214.1:197500-205000 GCA_016801955.1 Conus betulinus | reverse complement strand
CTTGTTCCTTCAGGGACTCGGGATACCAAGGTAGAAGACTATTACATAATACAGAATTAAGTATAAATTAAGTATGACAAGAATAGTGATGACTCTAGTCAGCATTACAGAAAAAAAACACACAAGTTGTGTGTCTGTTGTCTGTCTGTCTTGTCTGTCTCTCTTTCTCTCTCTCTCTGTGCGCCTGTATCCGTCAGTCTGTCCACCTTCAATAATTAATATTATGAAAAGAAATTGTTTATAAATACGATTTCTGTGTGGTAGGGTATAGCTTCAAACGGCGTGTGTTATTTTACTTGCCGGTCTGTAAGGAAGATTACGCAAAAGGCACTGATACAATTTGGACGAACCTTGGTAGAAAGAATATGGCCGCAAGACAAACCCAGTAATGTATAGTGTAAAAAGCTACTACAGACTCCTTTGCAAACAAATTTGTCCCCGAATGTAACCAAACACGTGTGTTTAAGATAGAGAATCGGTTTTCGTCACAGTCAAAACTGAATTTTCCCTCAGATTTGAAAAGTTATTTATAAGGTCTCCGTCCTCCCCCCCAGCCCCCCCCCCCCCCCCCCCCCCTTCAAAAAAAAAATTACATTCTGTTATAAAAGTTTTCTTGACTTTGTTCGACTTTCCCCCCCCCCCCCCCCCCCCCTTGTTGACCCCCCCCCCCCCCCCCCCCCCCCCCCCCCCCCCCCCCCAATTTTTTAGTCCCCCCCCCCCCCCCCCCCCCCCCCCCCCCCCCCCCCCCCCCCCCCCCCCCCCCCCCCAGTGCCCCCCCCCCCCCCCCCCCCCCCCCCCCCCCCCCCCCCCCCCCCCCCCCCCCCCCCCCCCCCCCCTTAGAGATTCCCCCCTCCCTCACTGTCCCCCCCCTCCCCCCCCCCCCCCCCCCCCCCCCCTCCCTTCAAGAGCCCTCCCGTAAACAGTTTGTGCGCAACACCCCCCAGTTCTTTTAGTTTGAACTTTCAACACAGCAAAATTCCGACCAGTCACCCCCCCCCCCACCCCCCTGTCCGATGTTTTTCCTCCCCTCCCCCCCCCCGACTTTTTTGCTGAATCTTTGTTCTTTCGGTCTGTGCCTTTTTTTCTTTCTCATGTCTTCTAATTTTTTTTTTCTGACGACCGGCCACGTACACCCAACCGACCCACACTGCAGTATCGGGGCAATATGCTCGGAGGGAAACAAAACATGTGTGTCTTTTTTCTCTCCGAGTTAATTTTGCTCTTCTGGTTTGTTGGGTGTGAGTGCTGTGATAACCAACTGCAGTGTCTAGGCCTCTCTTCCCGACTCATAAGCAGTTTTACCGACTCTTATGTTCAGTCGATTCGGGCGACATGTTTTTGTGGTTGCAACATCTGTCAGCTTCTTTAGGAGTGTTTGCCTACAGTATGCGACGTAACACTCTAAACTTTCTCTGCCACCACTCCCGCAGTGGGCCCCATCCTCATCACCTCCCCGCTCCCTGAGTCTGTATTGTGCGCATTACTCTGCCTTCTTTGCCGACGCGAGATAAAACCCCAACCCAACCCCACCCCATCGTTTCATCACCATCCCCTCCTCCCCTCCACTCCAGTGCTGAAAATGTCAATTTTTGACACAAGCAGTTTGCTGTGCGCCGATCGCGGCGCCCACAGCCAAAATGATTTCTGCGCGGGACAAACACATTAGGACCTGCTGGACTGTGTTCACTTCGTGTTGTGTGTGTTTGTTGTGTGTGGTGTGTGTGTGTGTGAATCTGTGTGCGTGAGTGCACGGAGTTTGCGGCGTGGTGTGTGTGTGTGTGTGTGTGTGTGTGTGTGAAACCAACCGCGTGTGGGACGGGCAAGTGGTTCAGGAGCAAGCAGGAGGGGTGGGGGTGTGGGGGTTTAGCTGACAGCTCGGATCAAACGTGTGGGACCTACGGTGGTGACATAGTATTAGCCTTTCCCCTGGGATTGATGCCGGAGGATGCGTTGATCCACTCTACTTGTGGGGAGGTACTGTGACAGCAGTGGGCCCGTCACTCCATGATGACGTCGCTTGGAGGGTGAGTCTGTAGCCTATTATCTCTGCATTCTGAAAGAGTTGAGAGTAGAGCATGTATAATTGTTTCTTATCGTTTTTCTTTCTATCTGTCAGTCTTTTTTTTTATTTAATTATTTTTTTTTATTTATTTATTTATTTTTTTTTTTTTTATTAAATCTTAAATCAATGTCAGCGAACCGCCCAGAGAAACGTGGACGAACGAGTCACAAGACACAAAACACAACGCGTTTCGACCTCATAGGTCTTCTTCAGGTGAAACAAAAATGAAACAAAGAACGAAAATGCACTTAGCTTTGATCGCTTCAGACTGCTTCTGTGTTCAGCGCAAGGAAGAAGGCGTAGAATGAAATTTGGGTGTATTTTCAATCTAGATTTCCCTCCGAAAGAAAGGTGAAAAGGGGTGTTAATTTTTAATCCACTCTGTTCGAGAAATGGGGAGAATGTTCAGAGTCATGATTACTGACAGAGTAAAAAACTTCTGTGTTCGCAGCGGAAAGTTCAGAGTACTCTCTCTCTCTCTCTCCCTCTCTCTCTCCTCTCTCTCTCTCCCTCTCGCTCGTCCTCTCGATCCCTCTCCCTTCTCGGATCTCTCTCTCTCTTATTTTGCATTGTTGACCCAACTCAGGGCGATTTCAGTACTGGATGTAAAAAAGCACCTCAGTGCTTATCTATTATCCTCGTACACAAACAAATCTCTCCTCCCTCTCCTCCTCCGCTCTCGAATCTCCTCTGCTTCTCTATCTCTCTCTCGTCTTATCTCTCCCTCCTCCTCCCTACACATCTCTCTCCTTTCCCCCGCCTCTCTTCTCTTCTTTTCTCTCTCTCTCTCTCTCTCTCTCTCTCTCTCTCTCTCTCTCTCCCCCTCCCCTCCGGTCTCTGTCTGTCTGTCTCTCTCGCCGTCCTCTCTGTCCTGTCTATCTGTCTGTCTGTCTGTCTCCTGTCTCGTCTCTGTCTCCTGGTCTCTCTCCCCTCTCTCTCTCCTCTCCTCTCTCTCTCTCTCTCTCCCTCTCTCAATGGTTGTTATTTAATGGATTTTTGTCATGTCGTCTGTCCAATGATCAGGCTAAAAGACGAACACACACACACACACACATTTTTTTTTTGAGCAGTTTGGGGTGGTTGAGACAAGGGAGAGAGGCGCGGAAAGATGTGTGTCCCGGTGTGTGCGCGCTCGCGTCGTGCATGGTGGTGAAGAGTGGGGTGGGGGATGGGGGCTAAGTGGGCGGCGGGCATGAGCGATGAGAGGTCAACCCACTCTTACTGTTGAAGAAAGATGTGCGGATTCAATCAGGCTTTTTTTTATCGAAAGGAAGTGTAAAGATCCTTTACTTCCCTGTGGCAAAGATGACTAAGTAAGTAAATTGAGATCTGTTAAGTGGTGTTGCTGTTGTTGTGCTTGTTGTTATTGCTGCTGCTGCTGTTTCTACTGCTGCGACTGTTTTACTCTTTCTGTTCAAGAAATTGATGTATGTTTAGTCCAGGTTTCAGAGAGAGAGAGAGAGAGAGAGAGAGAGAGAGAGAGAGAGAGAGAGAGAGAGAGGTTTTACTTCAGTGTAGGAGAGTTGAGAGTCGAGTGGGCCCTTGTTATCGTTTTTTTTTTTTTTTTTTTTTTTTTTTTTTTACGATATTGTTTGTTTACGATTTTGTCACTTTTGTGCGTAACTGGTCTGTGTAAGGAAAGGGATCCCCCGTAGCAATTATCATTTATTCTTATTCTTATTCCTTCAGATAAAAATTAACTTGAGATTCTTGTATCTTTTAATCAGAGCAGAAATGTGCCACTTTCAGAGGTCATCATTAACAGCAACAACATTAAGAAGCAAATAAACATACAAAAAACATCATGTACAATCACACAAACACACACACAACGCACACACATGCACATGCACACACACACACACACACACACACACACACACACGCTCACACACGCACACACAGCACACACACCACACACACACACACACACACACACACACACACACACACAACACACACACACACACACACACACACACACTGTCCATCCCTCCCTTCCCACATACACACATACGCACACGGGCGAGCATACACATGCACCCACGCACGCACACACGAACGCATACACAATGAATACACAGACACAGACACACAGACACACACACACACACACACACACACACACACACACACACACACACACACACACACACACACAATGACAGAAAAAATACTTAGACAAGATCAGCCGGAAGTGAAGGCAAAAAAAAGCTGCTGTTACAAGAAATTTATATAACACAATACAAAATACAACACAAGAAAATACAATACAATACGAAGGAATTCCGCACGATACAACACACTACAAAGCAAAACAATCCACTTTGTACATATTGTGAAACTATGTCCCTGTTCTCTAACTTTTTTTTTTTTTTTGGTTTGGTTTTGTTCTGTTTTGTTTCTCTTCACAGTCCGTGGTGAAAAAAAAAAGCTGTGAAATCTCTTGGATCAAACAAAGAAGTGTTAAAATCCTGCAAAGTATAACTGACTAGTGAAGGGAGATTTCTGTTTACGTTTTACTGAAAATAAGCCAAGCCAAAACCGTCCAGCGACAGTCCCCATCATCATCTTATCTATGCTGGTAACAGGGAGAGCAGGCCCATCAAATTTGAAACTATTTTTGATTTTATTATCAGGCTGGTCGATGATGATGAAGACGGTGTTACTTGTATTCTTTTCCGGTCTCACTGCGTGAGAGGGCGGTACTCTGCACTCACTCGCATAATCTAAAACGACATCACTCAGGCCCGAGAGATACAAACAAACACCTGCAGTCTTAGGTCATTTGAGCAAACATTCTTAGTGACAGCATCCATTAAGGGGACAATACTCGACTGTACGGTTCCAGTCTTCCCAGTTGTCATCATATACTACACTATGAGTAAGAGTCGATCAGAACAAAACAAAAACAAAACAAAAAAAAACAAAACAAAACAAAAAAAAAACAAACAAAAACAAAAAAAACCCCCCAGAAACGAATGGCTCAAATAGGAATCGAACCAACGACTTCTAAGCCGGGAATCCACACTCAAATCTAATGGCTTCCACTGGGCCACATTTTATCGTTCTACCAAGCTTGGTCAAAATCGGTCCAGAGGTTTTCTCATGATGTTGCATATGCAAGTTTACAGACAGAAGATAGACAAACAAACCAACAGACGCGTGTAGAAACATTAGCTCCTTCGTGATGGTGATAAAGTTTTTCACTTGCAATTTAACAACGTACTGGTCTGGTATCAAACGCCATGGCACTGAAATTCCACCACAGAACCGGTCATTGCTAACAGAACATACAGACTAACATGGTGCGCAAGAGCTGTGATTACTTATTGCAAAAATAAACAAACATACAACAACAAAATCAACAACCCCCCCCCCCAAAAAAAAAAAAAAAAAAAAAAAAAAGAAAAAAACAGAAAACCCAAAAACGGCGGGGAAAAAGAGGAGAAGGAGGCACCACCTTAAAAACAAGGGGGGAAAGTGTTACAAGAAATGTTTTATATGTAGAAAACAAATTAGGAGGCTCAATTATATTAAAAAATAAAAAAAAGGTATAGCCTACTCATCAAGAGAAGAGCATCAAGGAGTTCAGTCTAATATCATCGTAAAGTTAGAATACCTCCTCCTAGTCCTCTCTCCGCCACATTCCTGCCCCCCCCCCCCCCCCCCATCCCCCACCCCACAGCACCTCCCGCCACCCCTCCATCCACCTCATTCCCCTGTCAATTTTGTAAAATATCATGCTCCCATCTAATAATCTTTGTCACTCGTACTAGTAAGATGGGAGAAAACTGAAAGAATTGTGCTTTAGCTTGAAAAATTTTCGTAGTAGCATCCGAAAAAAAAAAAAAAAATCCATTCCAGCAACTTACAGAGCAGCTTGGTGTTGCAATGACTGCAAGAAATATTCTGCCTGACTAACAGTATGTGCTTGAGTGGGTGAATGGGGAATAAATAAATGCTTCTCAAAATGAGCCTTCAGCAAGCTTGTAGTCTCCAAGGGGGAAACGATCTCCAACGGGGAGGAAACCACTAAAACATAACTCCTGGTCAGATACCGGTATTTCGAAACCTGATTGTTTCTCCTCGGTGACCGCGGAAAGTGCTAACTTGACTCCTCTGCCTTTTCGATTTAAGAAGAATGCTATCCCAGGAAAAGTCTGGTGTGCAATACTATATATACTGCTCAAAACAATTTAAGAGCCAGTTGAAAACATTCACACACAATTCAACCGAAAAAAAACAAATAACTTCCTCAAACAATTTAATTGAAAATTCCTCTATTGAACGATACAATGACATCAGAAATAAACGAATAACAGCTGCTCAAAAACAACTTCATGGGCTTAATTGATGAACACCTTTATTTCGGAAATCAGAACAGTCAAATCAAATGACAATCAATGTCAATACTCAGTATGGCCGCATTAGCGCGGATACAAGCTAGACATCTCTGTCTCATAGAGAGTCCAAGCCTCCTGAGAGTCAGCTGGGGGATGTTGTTCCACTCCTGCTGCAAGAAGTCGAAGAGCTGGCCCGGGTTCACTGCTGGAGGGTGGTTCTCATGAAGCAGGCGCCTCAGGACGTCCCAGGGCGTGCTCGATTGGGTTAAGGTCAGGCGAGGACGCTGGCCAGTCGAGGCGGTTGACCTGCTGCTCCTCCAAGAAGACGTTTACCACTCTGGCACGGTGGGGATGGGCGTTGTCGTCCTGGAGGATGGCGTCAGGGCCCAGGGCTTGCAGGGCAGGCAGGACCATAGGCTGAAGAATGTTGTCCCTGTACCCCACACCAGTTAGGTTGCCTTCAACTCGGTACAGGGGGGTTCTGAAGTTCTTTCCTATGCCATCCCACACCATGATAGACCCCCCGCCATACTGGTCCCGTTCGATTATGTTGGCTTCTTGGCAGCGTTCCCCCCCGTCCGCCTCCAGACACGTATGCGACCATCGTGGAAGAGCCGAGCAAAACGCGACTCGTCAGAAAACACCACCCGAGCCCAGTGCTGCCTCGTCCAGGCCACATGAGCTCGGCACCAGGTCAGTCGCACCCTACGGTGAGCCGCCGTCAGCACAGGTCGAACAGCTGGCCGTCTTGTTTGGAGGTTAACTTTTCTAAGGTGGTTCCGAACAGTTTGGTCGGAAATGTTGACGTTCGCTGCAGCACGCAACACGCAGTTGTTGCCTGAAGTTGTTTGCAGCGGCAGTTCTTTGTCTCAGCGCCGCCAAAACCAGCAATCTGTCCTGCTGGTGGTCTTCGTTCAGCAGTACTAGCGTTGAAGCGGTCACGAAGTCTTTGGATGACAGCATGATGCACTTGAAGGTGACGATCAACTTCTCTGACGCCTACACCTTCTTGAAGCCAAGCAACAGCCCCTCCCCAGGTCAGTGTCATTTAATCTCTGCCTTGGTGACATGATTAAAAACACCCCCAAAAGT
>JADBJO010001214.1:180000-185000 GCA_016801955.1 Conus betulinus | reverse complement strand
TTGTCGCTCGCTCCGTCCTGTCTGCACTGTGAGCGGTTAGGATGAGTAAACAGGAGCGTGGTGGACGTATCAGTCAGGGCCGGGGAATGACGTCAGCCGTCGAGCAGCAAACAAGATGACGTCAAACTAATCTCTCTCTCTCTCTCTCTCTCTCTCTCTCCGTCTCCTCTCTCTCTCTCTCTCTCTCTCTCTCTCTGCGTCATGTTTTTTGTTTGTGCAGAAGAACGAAGACTTTCCAGCCAATGAGTGCATGCACACACACGTACGTGGGCGCACGCATGCACTTGCACGCAGATACACACACACGCACAGAGACAAATACACACACGGTGCACGGGCGCGCCCCTACGCACACGCACGCACGCACGCACGCGCGCGCGCACACACACACACACACAACACACAACACACACACACACACACACACACACACACACACACACACACACACACACACACACACACACACACACACACACACACACACACAACACACACACACACACACACACACACACACACACATTTACACACACGCGCGCGCGCGCGCGCACACACACACACACCACAACACACACACACACACACACACACACACACACACACACACACACACACACGCACAGAGAAGAATGACCAAACACACGAATCCTTTACAGAGGCTTGTGGCGTCGAAGCGAAAATCATGAAGCGAATTTGAACAGAAGTAGGTCATCTCTGAAACTATTTTTTTTCCACCGTGGTAGATTTATTTATACACTGCAGAAAGGCTTGGTCATGGATCAGAGAGCTAATTGAAAGAGAACCACTGTGGATGTCGTCATATTTATTTATTGACGTAGGTGTTAACGGTAATAGCACGTGAAGTGTGAGGTAAGCGAATGACGGCATTACATGTTTTTTGCCTTTTGAGCTTTTCATTTTGTTCATGTACTTTCTTATTTTATTTAGTTCTTTATTTATTACTTTTTTTTTTTTTTTTTTTTTTTTAGCGAAGACCCGTGTTTTCCAATTCGTGAAGGCCAGTCGACTTGTGGTGTGGACTTGTTTGTATGTTGTTCTGCCTGTTTCTCACAATCTCTGAAACACGGTTAGTTGGAAGAGATTGTTTACATTAATCCTTAAATAATAATTACTGGGTTAGTATAGTTTTGATTTCAACTTTTAAGGCAGGACATTCTGGTTAAGACATAGTTGGGTTTTTGTTGTTGAAAATCTTATTTTTCATATCCCTTGTGGCCCCCGTGGTTGGCCGTGGGTCGGCTTTTTTCCCGCCAACGTCTTTCACCGCCCGTCTCTGTGTGTGTGTGTGTGTGTGTGTGTGTGTGTGTGTGTGTGTGTGTGTGTCTGTCGGTATCCCCCTCCCCCAACTCCTTCTCTGTCTCTTTCGATCTTTCTCTCTCTGTCTGTTTGTCTGTTTCTCCCCCCTCTCCTTCTCTGTCTCTGTCTCTATCGATCTTTCTCTTTCTGTCTGTCTGTCTCTTTCTGTCTGTCTGTCTGTCTGTCTGTCTCAACCCCCCTTGCCCATATCTCTGTTTCTGTCTCTCCCGACCTTTCTGTCCTGTCTGTCTGTCTTTCTAACAACCGTTTCTTTCAGTCTCCTCCCCCCCCCCCACCCACCCCCCCTCCAACCCCCTCCAGCAACCTCCTCTCCGACACCACCCCCCTGGCTCATCTGTTCAGTCCTCACCCGACCTCGGTCTGCTTTCTTTTTCATAATTCATCTTGTCCATTCATGTCTACTTTGTGTCGCATTTCATATTTTTCCTTTCAGACTATAATGAGAATATCTCTTATTCTTAAACCTTTCTTTCTTCTTTTCATCTGAAAACGTCGGTCGACACAATCAACACTTTTTTTTTTTTTTTTTTTTTTTTTTTCATTTGCACTCGGTGCTCGCTTGCGGTGGTCAAGTAGATTACGACATCTTTTTACGTATTTTCAGATCTCTCATGCAGAGATTATGTACACTTTTTTCATATTTGTATCTGTTGATATGTGTTTCTGTGTAACAGACTGTGGGAAGCAGTGCGTCAATGTACTCAATGAGGATTATTGTTATATAAAAGCTGTGATTTATGGAAGAAACTGGGCTTTTCATTCTTGTTTTCCATTGTGTTAACCTCCTGTGTTCTATGCTTTGTATACTTGAAATGTTTTTTCAAATCGTCATGGATAGTCTAACTATTGCGTCCTTAAATTGTCAAGGTCTAGGTGTGACATACATAAACGTAGGGATATCTTTCTTTCACTATTTAAAACAGCAAAATCATTCAGTTTACTGTCTACAGGACACCCACTTACCAAGAAACTTGAGAAATACGTAACTGCAGAATGGGGCTACAAAAAATGCTTATTTGCCTCATATCGGTCAAATTCCAGAGGTGTAGTAGCGGTATTATTTTCAAATAATTTTGAATTCAAAATAACAAATGTCCAACGAGATAAGGATGGTAACTTCATAATTGTAGCATTTAGTACATTTTGAAAAAACACTTTCTCTTGGTTAATGTGTATGGGCCAAATAAAGATGATCCACTATTCTACAGCACGCTTAAGGAAAACATAAGGAGTTATGATACCAATGATTTATTTGTGTGGGTGATTGGAACATCACAATGGATCCCCATCTTGACTGTTACAATTATGTACACGATAATAATCGGAAAGCAAGAGAAGAACTCATAAAACATGACAGAAGATATCGGGTTGGCAGACATATGGAGGGAAGAGAGAATCCGGAATGTAGGAGATATACCTGGCGTAAACGAACTCCACTTAAGCAAAGTCGATTAGACTTCTTTTTACTATCTGAGTATCTTATTTCTTATTATGAAAATTCTGATATTGAACCAGGTTATCGATCTGACCATTCGATGGTTACATTATGTTTGAAATTCGGTAAAAAGTGACAAATCTAAAGGATTCTGGAAATTCAATGTATCTCTACTAAAGGATAAACAATATGTAGATGAAATTAATGAATTTATTGTAAATGTGATAAAAAGAACACATAGCTGATCAATCAGCAATACAAGATGAATCAGTATTGTCTGAGTTAATACAATCTGGACTCAAATTTAAAATTAAAAGACAAAGTCTTCCTAGATTTCCTTTTAATGAAAATAAGAGGTAAATCAATAGCTTACGCTACAATGAAAAAAAAAAAAACGTCAGAAAAAGAAATCGAAATCACCAAAAATATAAAGAATCTTGAGAGGATAGAGAACAAAGGAGAAGCTGAAATAAGAATGATTGAAGAAAAAAAAAATCAAGAATTAAGAGCGATCAGGGATTAAAAAAAATGGAAGGTGTACTGTTACGGTCAAAGGCGAGGTGGATCGCAGACGACGGTGAAAAAAAATCTCGAAATACTTTTGTAACCTGGAAAAAAAAGAAATTATATTAGTAAACAAATGACCAGACTAGTGACCAAAGATGATGAAGTAATAAAAGAACAGAAAGATCTTTTTAACGAAGTTAAAAACTTTCTACGAAAACTTATACAAGAAAAAGGTAACTGAAAAATGCGAAATAAAAAAACTTGTTAAAAACAATTCCAAAGTTATCTGAAGTGATAAAAACCAAATGTTGGAAGGGGAAGGGGAAATCACTTTAGAAGAAGCAAGTATAGCTTTAAAGAATATGAAACATGGCAAAAAGCCCAGGTACAGATGGGTTTTGTGCTGAATTTTTTTAAGTTTTTTTGGAAAATATACTTTGGGGCCATTGGTGGTAAGATCTATCAATGAATCGTATAGAGACGGAGAATTTTCGGCGACACAGAAGGGAGGGACTGATTATTTCTATACCAAAAGGTGATAAAACCTAAAGAATTTGTAAAAAAACTGGCGTCCCATCTCCCTCCTAAATGTAGTTTTACAAGATAGCTTCCTCGTGTGTATTTCAAGAGAGAATCAGAAATGTTTTACCTTCTATTATTAGTGAAGACCAAACAGGTTTCATGGCTAACAGATATATGGGTGACAATATTAGGCTGATTTATGATTTGATTAATTACCTAAATGCAAGAAATCTCCCTGGTCTGTTGCTATCTATAGATTTTGAAAAAGCCTTCGACTCCCTCGACTGGGATTTTTATGTTCAATGTGCTAAGGGTTTTTGGTTTCGGGTAACAGTATATGCCACTGGATAGAAACGTGCTATAAAGATATTAAATCAACAGTCACTGTAAATGGCCAGACTGCGCAATGGTTTTAAATAGAAAGGGGGTGTAGACAGGGAGACCCTATATCTCCTTACCTATTTATAATATGTGCAGAAATTCTCGCGATAATGATAAAGGAAGACAAGAACATAAAAGGTATAAAAATAAACGATATAGAACACAAAAATAGTTCAGTTCGCTGATGACACTCAGCTAATAAACATTGGTGACAAAACTTCATTGAACGAACGATCTATGAATGTCTTACCCACATTTGGCAGAATTTCAGGCCTACTCTTGAATAATGAAAAAAAAAAAAAAAAAAAATCAATATGGCTTGGGTGTTTATAAAAACTGAAAAAACTCGAAAAAAAAAATACTGTCCTCATCTGAAAATGATATGGAATCCTTCTAAATTCAAAAATACTGGGGTGTTTGGTCACTCAAGACTAAAAAGAATGTGAAAACTAAAATTATAATGACAAATTTTCGGAAGTTTAAAACATTATTCAGAATTTGGTCTCAGAGAGAAGTATAACGCCAGTCGGAAGAGTTGCTGTTCTCAAGTCCCTTATTCTATCAAAAAACTTATACACCTCTGGATTTTGCTACCTAACCCCTCCTGACCTTTTTGATTCAAAAAAAACTTCAAAAGATGTGTTTTTCAGCTTCGTTGGAATGGCAAACAAGATAGAATAAAGCAGGAAAAAACAGCAGTGAAGACTGTAAAGCAAGGTGGTTTAAACATACCTGATATAAAAAAATACATTAATGCTTTGAAACTTCTGTGGATAAAGAAACTTAAAAACCACAAGTCATAAATGAAAGAACA
>JADBJO010001214.1:165000-175000 GCA_016801955.1 Conus betulinus | reverse complement strand
TTCTTTGTTTTTATATAACTTGTTCAAGCATACGTTTCTTTGTTTTGTGTCTTTTTTCCTCTTGTTCTTTACTTGTTTTTGGTTACTTACTTTGTTTTTCTTACTTTCCACCTAAATTGAAGAAAAAAAGTCCCCCTCCCCCCCCCCAACCATTTTGTGCTCATGAGAAAATCAGACGCGTCACGTGGTGTTTTTTAAGTCATTTAGATTTTTCTTAATGGAAAAGCCAAAGGTGTAATTCAGTTTAGAACCACGTCAGTCTTTCTCTTTCATTTATTTTTGTGTGTTTTTCCTCCTTTTCCCTTTGTCTTCTTCTTCCGTTTCTTTTCCTTCTTCATCTCTTTTCCTCTTCTAGTTCTACTTCCTAATTTTTTTGTGCCCAAGTCCATAGACTCTTGTTCCTTTTTTTTCTCACCTGCTCTGTATTTACGTCTTTCTCTTCTTCCTGGTTTATTTTCCCTAGTCATGTGCTATTTCTATGGTTTTATGTCTGAAGTCCACAAACAAGCAGAAAATCCTCTGACCGGTCAATATCCGTACAGGGAGTTGTCGCCCTTTGTTCCAGGCCAAGGTCACGTTTCCGCTTCCGCTGTGATTCAGCTGTGACGTATGACAAGCCAGGATTTCGTTTCCCAGCCATTAGGAAATGTGCCGGTTTCTTCCTTACAACCCCCCCCCCCCCCCCCACACCACACACACACACACACTTCCTTACCACCCCTTCCCCTTCCGTGTCTCTTTCTGTCTATTATTTTCTTGTCTTGTTCACCCATTTTTCTTCTTGCACCCCCCCCCCCCCTTTTTTTTTCTTCCCCCTAATTTCACTCCCTCCCTCTCCACCTCTTCCCTAACTCCCCTTCCTTCCTGTTTTCCCCTTTTTCTTTCGTTTAGTCTTTTTTTTTTTAATGTTTAAACCTCCCTTTGTTTTATCTCTCCGTTTCCTTGTCTGTTCCGATTTCTCGTGTGTGTGTGTGTGTGTGTGTGTGTGTGTGTGTGTGTGTGTGTGTGTGTGTGTGTGTGGTGTGTGTGTGTCTGCCTGTCTCTGTCTGTCTGTCTGCCTGTCTCTGTCAATCTGTCTGTCTGTCTGTCCCTCTCTCTCTTGACACTTTGTTTCTTCACCCCTTTCTTCATTCATGTGATCGAGCGTACATTAGTTTATCTGTTTATCCGTTGTTTGTTTGTTTGTTTTTTAGTCTGAAATGAAAAGTGAGCAAGACAGAGAAGAAGAAGAAGAAGAAGAAGAAGACGAAAGAAGACGAAGACGAAGAAGAAGAAGAAGAGAATGAGGAGGTGGGCGAGGAAGGAGGAGGGCGAGGGAGGAGGAGGAGAGGAGGAGAATGACACTGATTGATTAGTTTCAGCCAGACACAGGTGCAGACAAAAGAACAAACAAAAACATATTCACACTACTACATTCACACTACTAAGATTGGTTTTGAGACGTTTTTGTTTCTTCCTTTTTTTCTTCGTTGTCTTTTACCTGTGTATGTTTTTCTTTTCTTTGTGTGATTGGAATCCTTCGAAAGTGTTTTCACAACTTTTCGTGCATGGGTGTAACAAAACAAAAGGGAGGAGGAGGAGGAGGAGGAGGAGGAGGAGAAGAAGAAGAAGAAGAAGAAGAAGAAGAAGAAGAAGAAGAAGTAGAAGACGAAGAAGACGAAGAGAGAGAGAGAGAGAGAGAGAGAGAGAGAGGGGGAGAGAGAGAGAGAAGAGAGGAGGAGAGAGAGAGAGAGAGGAGAGTGAGGAGAGTGTAAATGTGTGTGTGTGTGTGTGGGGAGGAGAGAAGAGAGAGAGAGAGAGAGAGAGAGAGGAGAGAGAGAGAGAGAGAGAGAGAACTGACACTTTGACACTTTGGCATTTTTTTTCTGTCATTACCAAAGAGTCTTTTTGACAAAGGAGGTAACAGGGCAACAGCATTTTTCCCTCTTTCTGTCATCGCGAGCGCACATTACACGGTTATTTACCCAATATGGTCGTGTCCAATCAAAGACAACCAAAGCACTTAAAACTAGGGGGACGTCTCGGGATATTCTCGCTTGTGCTAGTACTATAGTGATGTTTAGAAGAGAATACCAAACGTGATTCATAGGACTAGACTGAATCCACCATCCAGAGGGGCGGACGGGGGGGGGGGGGGGGGGGGGGGGGGGTGGGGGGGGGGGGGGGGGGGGGTGGGGGGGTGAAGGAGAGGGACAAATCATTCGGGTCCCTCTGTGAGTAGGGTCTACAATGAAAATCACCACACACACACACACACACACACACATACACACGTGCGCGCGCGCGCGCTCGCGCGCTGCGCTGTGTGTGTGTGTGTGTGTGTGTGTGTGTGTATGTGGTGTGTGGTGGGGGGGGGGGGTATGGGTGTGTTCGTATTGAGATATATGTATTTATGTATGTGTGCGTGCGTGCGTGCGTGTGTGCGTGCGTGTGTGTGTGTGTGTGTGTGTGTGTGTGTGTGTGTGTGTGTGTGTGTGTGTGTGTGTGTGTTTTGTGTGTTAATTATGTTCCTTTTCTTTGAATGAAAAACGTTGACATTCTGTTCACAATGTTTCTTTAAATGTCAGTACAACCATGAGTTAATCTGACAATAAATTGGTTTCAGTCAGTCAGTCTAATCCATCACTAGCGAGATAGAATGACACAGTGCAGTTTCAGCCAAAAGCATTTAAAACGTATTGTATAATCTGATTATGTCCACCAATTTGGCTGAATATCTATTATTTGTATATAATTGTCTAAGTACAGAGTAATCGTTATCATATCTATTAGATACTAGAATTTGCAAGGTCTTTTTAGACATTCATAAACCGACACATGTGAGGATTTCCCCATCATCCCAAAATCTCCCCCCCCCCCCTTTTCCCTTCTTTCTCCTCCCCCTTTCCTCTTCCCCCTCCCCGTTTCCTTACAACCCACCTTTCCACCCCTCCTTCCCCTCCTCCACCCCCTTCCCCCCACCCAACCCCTCTTCTCCTCCACCCCTATCCCCCACTTCCTTACCTGTCCCCTAACACTCTTTCACTGTGTACCTCCACTCCTCTTTTAATACAACCCCCTCCTTTCCCTCCCCCTTCCTTTGCAACCCCCCCCCCCCCCCCCTCTCTTAGGCTCTCTTCAAATGATTTTTCTGTTTCTGTTCTCTTCCCTTTTTACTCTCCGTCTAACCCCCTCTCCTAACCCCCCCCCCCCCCCCCCCCCCATTCATTTTACGTTCTTTAACCCACCCCTCTTCCTCCCCCTCCCTCCTCCCCCCACCCTCCCTCCTCCTCCCCCGTCCACCACCTCTGTCCATATTCTTTTTCTGTATTTTAATACGCTGAATATTTGACATCTGAAATAGTAGAATTCTGGCTCAGATGTTTGGAACAAAGCTCGTTTGAAAATACCTTTTTACACGTCTCTACATTTGTACACAAGAAAAACCTCTGTCTTGTGAAATTGAACTCTTTATACAAACCGCCCCCACACCACCCCCCCCCCCCCCCCCCCCCCCTGTATCCGTGGTCTGTTCCTCTACCCTATTGGTTACATCTATTCCCACTCCTCCCCTTCCATTCTCAACTTAATTCCATCTGCTACTCTCTCTCTCTCTCTCTCTCTCTCTCTCTCTCTCTCTCTCTCTCACTCTCTCTCTGTCTGTCTCTATTCCATGTGTGTGAATGCATGAATATGCTAATTCTTCCTATATTTCCCTTGTCCTGCCCCCGCCCCCCCCCCCCGTTCCATATATACCGTCTTTCCCAGCCCCACCTCCACCACCTACCCCCCCACTTAACCCCCCCATCTTTACTCCCCATCACAACCCTACTCCATTCCCATGTGCTCTATTCTGTCCTAATCTCTGTCTGTCTGTCTGTCTGTTCTCTCTCTCTCTCTCTCTCTCTCTCTCTCTCTCTCTCTCCTCTCTCTCTCTCTCTCCTCTCTCTCTCTCTCTCTCTCTCTCTCCCCTCGTCTTGTCCCCCCCGTTTTACGATCTCAGTATCTTGCCCGCCACAAATGACCAGTAACTGTCACCCTCCTTACACCACTGGATATTCCCTTCCTTTGGAGCCCCCCACCCTCCCCTACCATTCCTCCCCTGCCCAGTTTCAATCAATGGTAATGTTATTCGTTAGTATAAAACTTGATTTTTATGCGTTAGTAGGATGACACGGTGCATATAAGTCTGCCTCTCTCCTGTCCCAGAAGAAGGTCCCTTTTGGGGCCGAAATATTGGACTGAAATAAAAAGGAAAAGGAGTCAACGAAGCGATTTTGTGATCCAGTTTTTTCTTCTTCTATTTTATCGTCTCATGACAACAAGAAAACGCACCTCAGCAGTGAGAAAGTGGTGCTTCTGGACATTTAAGGTTTATACGTGTTTATATATATATATATATATATATATATATATGTATATATATATATAATATGAACTGAACAAATAAGTAGTGGGGAAGACAGGCGCAGGTTCACAATTCTTCCATCATTATAGCAATGACTTGGCAAAGATTTGGAAAAAAAAAAAAACATGAATAAAATAGGAAAAGAAAACGGGGGTTGAAGATGAAGAAAATGGAAAAATGTATATAATAAATATGAAAACCCTTCACTAGCTGCATGAGGGAACCATCACAATCCCTCTCAAAGCAGATCTCTATCTGTCGCCTGCTCCTAGGCCTTTCGCCCGCTGGATCGGACTCATCAGGGAGGCACGGCTGATTGAGTCTGTGCTCTTGGCGACAAAAAGAGACACACCACAGTCCGTCAGTCTGTGGGTGTTCTCACCACCAAGGGTTTAAACAAGAATCCAACAGCACCCCCAAAGCAGCCAGCGAAAGGTAGTAGAATAAAACACAACGAAAGTGTGGAGAAGAAAAACGTAGATAGATAGATAGATAGATAGATAGACAGATGAATGGATAGACAGACAGATAGATATACAGATAGATAGATATATAGATAGACAGATTGACGACGGGATAGACAGGCAGATAGACAGATATGTACACATTGCATCATAGGAGAGTGAGCATTGATAATTCAAAGGACATCGTTTGCTGGAAAGTGCTATTGTCGTCAGTCATGGCACAACACACATCACCGCATTGCATCAGCATATGTGCATGCGAGAGAGAGAATGGATGGGATATGGCGGAAATCACACACACACACACACACACACACACACACACACACACACACACACACACACACACACACACACACACAGAGGCACACACACACACACACACACACACACAACACACACACACGCACACACACACACGCACACAGGCACACACACACACACACACACACACACACACACACACACACACACACACACACACACACACACACACACGGGCGTACAGATGCACGCACACTCAAAAGAACCGGATCATGTTTTGCTGTAGAGTGCCATTGATTTTGATATGGAAATTTGTCTGCATTAAGCAAACACTTGCCTTGCATTAACACATCTTCCTATGGAAGCTGGAGAGAGAGAGAGAGAGAGAGAGAGAGAGAGAGAGAGAGAGAGAGAGAGAGAGAGAGGAGAGGGGGAGAGAGAGAGAGAGAGAGAGAGAGAGAGAGAGAGAGAGAGAGAGAGAGAGAGAGCCAGACAGAGAGACAGACAGACATACAGACAGACATAGGCAGAGACATACAGACAGTCGGAGAGAGAGAGAGAGAGAGAGAGAGAGAGAGAGAGAGAGAGAGAGACAGAGACAGAGACGGAGACAGAGACAGACGGAGAGACAAATAGACAAATAGATTAGAGAGAGAGAGAGAGTGACAGAGAGAGACAGAGACAATGACAAACATACAGACAGTCCAAGAGAGAGGGAGAGTTTAGACAGAGAGAGACAGAGGGACACAGAGCGGAATATGCAAAAAAATAAGTGGTAGACAAGTCGTTCGCAAACACTATTAAGTCCACAATGGAAATTCATTAACGCCGCATAACCAGATTCATTCGCTCGAACACGTTTGCTTACTGATATGGCAATCACTAGTTTCAAAAGGTCATAATCAATGTATCCTTCGTGAAAACAGTTATTTCTTAATGAGAAGCGTACAAATGACAAATTTTCAAGTGAAATGACTAAATGTATGCTTTAACAAAAATGGTAATTGTGACGCCAAAACAATAATTATCACTGCTTTTGACGCAATAGATGCATTACATACAGAAATAGGAAAAAGTCAGTGACTGTCACATAACGCCATCAGCAGTAAAGCAGTCATAAACAGCACTTATAAGTGCCATTATGACTGTTGGTATGTCATCTTAGTGTATGTCCGCAGTTTCAAGGTACACTCAGAAACAGGCATTTAGATACTCTTGTCATGAGCAGTAATTGTCGTTAACGTTATGCTCCGATGCGAGGCCAAAAAACAAACAAATCATTATTCAGCAGCAGCAATGTGAGGATTTCACGTGAAACAGTCATCATAACTGCTTTCAAAGAAAACAAAAATAAAAATCAGCAAAATTATGCTATTGATGCTTGCAGTTTTCCATACACATCCACCCTTCACTTTTAGAGCACTATCACATCATTTTGTCTCCACTAGTCAGTTTGCCTACTGCAGCAATCGTCATTTTCGCCATGATTTACCCAGAAGAGAGGTCGACACGACAGCGATAATGAAAGGGAAGGAGGAAGAGAGTTATGCCGATGACGCTGTGGACTGCCATGCTTGATCTGAGACTGCATGACAGATCCGTAGTACTTACAGCGCTACTTGTCATAATATACCACAGACCCCAGAGAAACAGAGACACACACACCTTCTTCTTCTTCTTCTTCTTCTTCTTCTTCTTCTTCTCTTCTTCTTCTTCTTCTACGTACGCAGGCTGATACTCCTGCGGACACCCCCCTGTATAGAAAGGCAAGGATTGATCCCATCTACCCACCAAAGGGAGTGGAGTTTGTGTGTGCACGACTGCTTTTTTTTTTTTAAATCCCGCCATTAAGGCAGCCATGCTCCAACTTCGGGGAAGGGTGCATGCTATGTGTAACGTGTCATCCACACAAACGGCCAAACTGGCCTTCTCTCTTCCGAAAGTGGATGATGGGATTTTACGTGTGTGCAAGATGTCATGCGTGCGTTCACACACACGGAACTTCTGTAGCTCCTGGCTTGTCCATGTTGGCTCACCACATATTTTGAAGACTGGGCGGGATCTGGCTTGCGACTGAAAAAAAAAATCCACAATCAGTCTCTGAGGTTCGAATCCAAGACTTTCTTGGGGTCAGTATTGGACACTGACCATTATGCCACTACTCTTTGTCAGTTATAGGAATTTATCGAACACACATGATGGAAACCTTCTCTCTAATTTCTTTATCAACTATTTTCATTAGCTGTCCTATGTCCTTGAATACATATTACACGTAAAATAAGGGACCGACCAATCCCAAAATTCAGCCAGTTCAGAAACCATCCAGAGGTGATGCCATGCCAGAAAATGCCTTTATTGTATTACTAGAGTGTGTCACAACCCGAGTTTTCACAGTAACTCTTTTTTTTTTCCCCAAAAATCCTAGGAGGGTGTCTCTCTTGAATGCTTGAACTGCTGGAAAAAAACACTTTGTATCAAACGCCAATACACTTAAATCAGCAAAAATATGTCCATTTGAGAGAACATACAGACATTGCAATGTGTGTAAGACACTGGTTGGAGAAGAGAGAGAGAGAGAGAGAAAAAAAAAAGTTAGTAGTGGAAATTGGTTTTGATTTTTTTTTCACTTTTTTTTTTTTTTTTTTTTTTTTTTTTTTGGCAGATGAAGAGGACAATGTGAAGCACCAAAAAATGAAGAGGGCGGAATTCGGCCGTAGTAGAAAAAAAAAAAGTACCGCCTTAGGTGCTCCATTGATCCGATAACTGATGCCACCACCAAAAAAAAAAAAAAAAAAAAAAAACCTGCTGGAAAATACCAAAGTTTAAGTTTAAGATGTTGCGTTTAAATACTGGCGGTATGAGCCTAGAAACATCACACACACACACACACACACACACGCACACGCACACGCACGCACGCACGCACGCACGCTCACGCTCACACACACACACATCACACACACACACACACACACACACACACACACACACACACACACACACACACACACACACACACACACACACACACACGCACACACACACACACACGCACACACACACACACACACACACACACACACACGCGCGCGCACGCACGAGAGAGAGAGAGAGAGAGAGAGAGAGAGAGAGAGAGAGAGAGAGAGAGAGAGAGAGAGAGAGAGAGAGAGAGAGAGATCTCTAAAACTCAAAAGACGAAACACTGGAACAAACGAAGAAAACACAGTAAGACATGGTTCAATAAAGAGTGCTACCGTCTATAACCACATCATTCTTTTCCTTCCAGAAACAGCAACAATACAAAAGGACCGTTTTCAGAGAATATGGTCACCTACATGACTCAAAAGTGTGAAACCAGTAACCAGTTTGAACAGCGACACACGATTGACCCAAATCAAAGGTGCCGTGTTGGTCAGTTCTTTCTTTCAGAGGTATGGCCAGTCCTTTGCCGACAGAAAGGTCACCCATCTTACACTTTCACACAGACTGCAACTGAGAATCAGTGTGCACGCGGCTACTCACAGCATGGCGCTCGTCGTCCAAGTGACGCCAAACAACTCAGAAAGGGAGATAATTTTAAAGTGAGACGACTGCAAGCGGAACTGAAGCACATTTTTTAAACAGAAATCATAATTAATTAATTTACTCATAATTAATTAATTTACTCGACCAAAAGGGACAAACAAATTTCAAGACAAAACACGACGCGTTTCGGCCTCTTTGGTCTTCTTAAGTTTAACTAACACTGAGGACGATGAAAACGAAGAACTAACAATCACTTGTCTTCTCAAAATGAATGCAAGATGGAAGTGAATGACTGGGGTCTAGTACCAAAGAGACTCGGACTCCCCCCCTCCCCCCCAACCCCCCATTCCTTTTTTTTCTCTCTGCAGAGTAATTTGATTCCTTGATCAACTTTCATTTTACTTGTTAGTGATAGTTGGAGTGTGCGGGCCTTGGGTCAGGTCTCCCTTCATTGGTATCTCCCATCTCTGTCACTTTTCATTTCTCTGTCTCTGTCTGTGTCTCTGCCTTTCTGTCTCTGTCTTTCTGTCTGTCTCTTTCTGTCTTTTTTCTCAGTCTCTCCGTCTCTGTCTCTGTCTCTGTCCCTCTCTCTTCCCTTTTCATATCTCTGTCTGTCTGTCTGTGTCTGTCTGTCTGTTTGTCAGTCTGTCTCTCTCTCCTAGATCCTTATACCCCACCCTACCCCCCTCTCTCTCACCCTACCCCTCCTCTCTCTCTCATCTCTTATCATTCACTTCCCCCCCCCCCCCCCCTCTCTCTACCTCTTCCCGTCTCCCTGCTCCTTACACCCTTCCATCCTCCCACACCCCTCGCAAGGAGAGGACCAATCAATACGTTGGGTGTCAGATTAATTAAACCGCACAGCAGCTGAAGCTGCCAGAGCGGATCGGGACAGAAAGTCCCAGAGAACATCAGAACACACAGACTCATAGGGCGATGCCTTGACCTGTCTTGCCATTGTTTATTGTCTTGACCTTTCTTATCCTAAAGCCCGTCTCACACTCACTCACGAGCTGCATCGAAGCACAGGTGTGTGTGTGTGTGTGTGTGTGTGTGTGTGTGTGTGTGTGTGTGTGTGTGTGTGTGTGTGTGTGTGTGTGTGTGTGTGTGTGTGTGTGCGTGCGTGCGTGCGCGTGCGCGCGCGCGAACGCGTGTTTGTGTGTGTGTATGTGTGTGTGTGTGTGTGTGTGTGTGTGTGTGTGTGTGTGTGTGTGTGTGTGTTACTGTGTGTGTGTGTGTGTGTGTGTGTGTGTGTGTGTGTGTGTGTGTGTGTGTGTGTGTGTGTGTGTGTGTGTGTGTGTGTGTGTGTGTGTGTGTGTGTGTGTGAGAGAGAGAGAGAGAGAGAGAGAGAGAGAGAGAG
>JADBJO010001214.1:137500-140000 GCA_016801955.1 Conus betulinus | reverse complement strand
TCACAATGCAGGAGGATGTTGGAAATGACGCCAGGTCGGCCAAAGAGCAGGACACAGTCAATATGGATGTGTGTTTGTTGGAGGTGTGAGGGAAGGGGTGGCACACACACACACACACACACACACACACACACACACACACACACACACACACACACACACACACACACACACACACACACACACACACACACACACACACACACACACTTTCTCTCTTCCCCTCTCTATCTCTCGCTTGCTCATCATCATAACATAGACACACTGTCCACGATCATATGCACACAGAATCTATCCATAATTTCTATTACTCAAACATCACCCTGACACACAAACAGTCTTCATCACTACCATTGCATACATGCATTTTCCATCACCATCAATACATGAAAACACTCTCCATCATCACCATAAAGCACAAAGGCTTTTCATCACCATCATCACTCGTAAACACTCTTCATCATCATTACACAGAAACTCTCTTCATCATCACCATTACACACAAACTTTTTTTTTTTTTTTTTTTATCATCATTACGCGCAAACACTTTTCAACGTCCACCATTACACACAAACATTTTTCATCATCATTACACACTAGCAGTCTTCATCATCACCATAACATTCAAACACTCTTCATACCACCATGAAACACAATCACTCTTCATCACCATCACTACACACAAACTCTCTCCGTCACCACCAGTACAAACAAACAATCTTCGTTCCCATCGTTACACACAGACATCTGAATTACGTGTCTTCACGGCGCAGTGATCAGCGTCGCAGACTACAAAATGGGATGTTATGGGTTCGAGTCTCTGTAAAGGGCATTTAACTGTAGGAACGTTTCGGTCCTGAACAGCTCCAATCCAGAGCTGCGCAGTGTGCTTTTCTATCATATGGGAACACTGGAATCACAACCGAGTTTCATCAACCCGAATGGATGCGTGTCTTTGAGTGCTGCTCAAAATTCCTGATCCACTCTGCAGTTTTCTGCAGTTGTTTTTAACATGTATTGTTTGTGATTATTCTTTGACAGTTATTTTGTGAACAACCCCCTCCCCAATTCCCCTCGAGAACGGGCTTTGTAGGTTATGTAATAAACCATTCATTCATTCATTCATTCATTCATTCATTCATTCATTCATTCATTCATTCATTCATTCTAAGCCTCTCTCTAGCTAGTTGAATCTGGGGTATACAGTATGAAAGGAAGCTACACTGCAGAATAATAAAACAGATATCTGACCGCAGATCTTCTGTAAAAAAAAATAATGTCTTTCAGGATTCTAAGTGTTGATAGTTGTTCTGTTTTACTTTTTAAAAATCTTCTGAGAATCCTCAAAGACATTTATCCTCTTTTACACTGCAAACTTTCGTATAGTTTCAGACCAGAATGAAACCTCCTCATCATCACCATCATTATCATCATCCTCCCTGAGCACACACACACACACAAAATTCACACACACACACACACACACACACACACACACACACACACACACACACACACACCACACACACACACACACACACAAACACATCAAATTCTCTGGCATTTCATGCCCCAATGTTGTGGTGGCTTCAGTTTTGATTTCCTGTCCAAGTCCAGACCCTTTGTGATTTCGTGTTGAGTTGTTGGTATTGGCAGTGAAGGATTTAGTAGACAGTATCAAAAGAGGTGCCACTGAATGCCACTGAAGTGATTCGGCTGCAGTGCAGGGCATCCTCTGGTGGGCTGCCTCATGACGACCTGACATTGACTGCTCCTTAACGACTCACCGCACATGGATTGCAGCACAAAGGTGGGTGTGGCTGTGTCTCGAATGAAATGACCAAGTGGGATAGGCGTATAGCCACTGAGGTGGGGAAGGGGGGGTTGGAGTTGAAGATGACTGGGCAGATATGCCAAATGCCCTGACCAACACAGCAGGTATCTGTATTTCCCATGCCTGATTGTCCTGAGGGTATATAGAATGACAAAAAAACTCTGCCGAGTTAAGCTTCGTCAACTAGTCTCTAATCAGAATGGAACTCCGAAGCATCATCAGCCTTATACATAAACCCAGGCCTCTTTCGCACGCATACAAGTGCATCTTCTGACCTCCCCCCCCCCCCCTCCCACTTATCCCCACCCCTTCTCTCTTTCTTCTTTCCTGCCACCTCATCGCTCCTTCTCTCTCTCTCTTTCTTCTGCCTTCTCTTTTTAGTCACCCTTTCACTCTTCCTGCCAGTGAAGCATCTCCTCTCTTCCCCACTGTCCATGCCGGCATACATTGAGGGTCCGAAGACTTTGGTCCTGCGGACTTTCCCCCGGGTGAAAAGGATGACTTCCATGACTTTGTCATTGCATCAGCTGAGAAAGCTGATCAGCTAATAAGGACGACATTTTTAATAGTGTAACTTTTCTCCCTCTTCATCAGAGAATGTCTTGAATCATTGCAAAGAGTAGCTCTCCTAATTCTCTCCCTGGTTTTCTGTCTGTCTGTCTGTCT